>JZKD02S2065330.1:99500-119633 GCA_000966675.3 Picea glauca
GTGTTGTTTAGATGAGAATACAAGGACGATATTTTTTTTATGCACCATATTTTTTAAATTAAAAAAAAAATACGGTTTTATCAGTGCTCCTTAGACATAAACGCACCAGTGCGTTTCTGTCGAAATGATGCATCGGAAAATCAGAAAATGTTTTAAAAAAAAAGTCAAATCCAAAATCGTTTTAAAAAAATAAAAATAAAAATTCAAAGGGCCAACTGCATTTGGGATCCGATGCAATAAGTGGTCCCTTTGCATCACATGCCAAACACTTATATATAGAAAACAAAAAACCCATTCGATCTAAAATGCCTAAAACGAAAATCCCTAATTTTGAAGTGATAGAGGGAGTTAAACCCTAGGCTGAAATTTTGCATTCACGTAAGAAAAAATAAACAAAGGTTTAAGGTAAGTATGAATAATAGGAATACAATTTGTAAAAAAAATTATAATCAAAATCAACAATAAAATTTAAAAATTTGACTAGGTAGGGTTTTGAATGAATCACCATACCCTTCAAATCCTAATTTTATGAATATTTATGTTGTTTGAAAATATTCTTCTGCTCCATAATGCTCCCCGATATGTCTCTCTTCCAAATCTGTCTCCTGTAAATTTTGGCAAAATAATGAAAATATTGAATACCTTCTTAATATTAAAAAAACTTTATGAAAAAGGTTTAGAGTGAATCACCATACCCTTCAAATTCTCAAATTCTAAATAATAATGTGGTTCCAAAGTATTATGCTCCTCCACAGTGTTCCTCCATTTGTCTCTCTTGCAAGTCTCTCCCTTGCAAAATAATGAAATAGTGAATAACTTTTTAGTATTTAAATGACTTTATGAAATTCGATTCTCGCTCTTTTTTTAATTGTAATTGGCACGACAGTGCGTTTATGTAAAATGCACTGGTGCGTCCATATTACATTACACACCAGTGCATCCATATTAATTGATGCACCGATAACATATAAATTTTTTTTATTAACAAAATCTCGAAACATGGTGTGGTTAATTTTTCAACGCACCGATGCTTATTATTAATATGTGCACCGATGCATTTTTGGTTTACAAGCGTATCAGGGTGTTTTTAAAGTTATTTGAACTTTTATTTGCACATAAAATAGTATATTCATCTCAAATTATCTTTTAGGATGAATTCACATGACTTACAATACTTAAATATACATTTTACGTTTTATGTCACCTTATTCTTAAAAAATGATTTCAAAACTATATTCAAACTCAGATTGTGGTATGGTCCTCGAAATTTATTTTAGATATGTACAAGAAAATGTGTTGTTAATTTTGTTGAAATTCAAGGAGAAAACCTTTTTATATGATCAAATGGTCATTTCTTCAAATTCCATCCCATTGTATATTGCTCAAATTCCATCGCGGAGTTCTCCCTTTCCATCTCTAGTAAGTTTAACTTATTTTATTTATGTTTCAATTATCTCATTGAATTCTTTTTTTATCCATGTCGATCTGAATAAAAATGTATCCAAATTTGCAGGATCCTGATTCATAATCGAGTTTAGATGCAGAAAATATTCCAATACTGGTTCAAAAACATTGGAAGGTCTTATCAGGAGCAACATACCACAAGCATTTGGTAGATGAAAATGGACAGCTGCTTTACCCTACCAATTGTGACATTCCATCTTCCAACAACAATCATGGGTCGACAATGGTAACAATTGTTTGGTATAATGTAGTTTGAACAAACAAATTATTTCATTGTGCTTACTAATATCATCGATGTACTAATGTTAATTATTTTTGAAATTATGATTCTTCTAATGATGAGTGACTTACCTACCATCTTTCGTTGCACCCCACAACAATGTCAACCCGAGAGAAGGTTGTAATGAGAGCACAACTCGGAGAGGAAGCGTACCAAGAATGGTTGAATCAACCACCTATTCAATTCCCACTATGTCCAGATTCACCAATTAGGAATGACTACAACAATAGTAGTTCTTCAAAAGTTGGCAATGGAAACAATAAAAAATATGTTGGTATGGATGATTACTTATGGGATATGATTTCCATGGAGACAATGTTGTTAGACACATTCCAGAACGATGAGCTAGCGGATGATGCTCATATCAGTGTGTTGATGGTAAAAAATGACCTTAATCAACATTAGGGAAAATCACCCGGTCAGGGTCTCAAATTAAACCCTTTTTCCATTGAAATGACGATTCTGACTGGTTATGGGTTATGTCTCGACATCAAAGGTACAACATATGGAGGAATGTGAATGCGATTTGGAGAGCCACATGGCATGCAAGGTACGAAAGGTACCACCACTTGAGATCGTGAATCATGGAGGGATGTATCAATAATAAGTGTGAGAATCGCATTCATTTCTTCAAAACTTAACAATGTGCATCGTAATCACCGTGATAATTAAACAAAGATTAAAGTACACCATCCAATCCATAATAAAATCAATTATAAAAACCATTGTTATTAATTTCTCACTAAAGCTATATAATAAAACCATAAATTCAATCTTTGATGAAAATCAACAACAAATAATCAATCTAGGAATTTTGTAGCTTTAATAAACCTTCATTAGGAAGATGTCTACTCAAGCCAGAAATAATAAAAAATCTCAGGATGAACTTTAGATGAAACTTTAATAAATCCACTTTGCAATAAAAAAATATTGATCGAAATAATCCAGACGAAATAATATGATCCAAAATGATATGCCATATGAAAATTATGATATCGAGATCTTGAATTTCATGTTGTAATTCATGAAATTCAACGAAATCAAAAGTAGCATAAATATGAATAGGGATCGAAATAAGAACTCCATTCCAATTTGAAAGATATCTCAAACATTAATGTTGAAAGAGAAAAAAACATGAAACCTATTTACAAGGAAATAAAAAATAGATTGAAAAGAATTTTTAAATAAAAAAGGGCCCAAATTTTGTAATGAAGCATGAAACGCAAATTTGGGAAGGTTGTTGTTTGCCACAATAATTGGCAACATGCTATAAGAACCAGTTATCTCTGTAAATACAAATCAGAGAACATATATTAGATCAAAAGAAATAGAAAAACTTTGTTGAATATAGAAAAATCCTTTATGACTAATTTGTAAAAGATAAAAGAAATACACCAGTATTTACATTCTTTCACCTAGTCTTTTCAGAAGGGAAAGAGAATTTTAAAACTCGAGATATAAGGCTCTAGATTTGATTACTAAGTAGAGCTTACTTACCGTGATCGACTGTATTTGAGTTATTTCAACTTTTCGAACCCCGTATTGCTTTGTTGTCAGCGAGCCTGTTCAGTAGCCCAATGAAGTTACCTTGATATCATGTAGGCATTGACCCGCTGCCATCAAGCATGTTCAACACTCCGATGGGTTTGCATACACTTCCCACATTTCCTTACTTTGTTTTTCGTCTTTTGATAAATTTATTAATGATTGCAATAAAGCAATGATGAAACAAGAAAAGGGGTGATATAGAAAGTGATTTTATGTATCACTCTACATGGGGTAAAACCAAATTGTTCTTCTTATGATTTGAAACTCTCAAGCAATTTTAATTTTTTAGGATATTAAAATATGATCAAACCATGCAATGAAGTATTTTCCTAGGTGATACTTCTTGATAGGATAAAACAACCATAAAGATTTTTCATCTCATAATTTTCTAATTTTCCATTTTCAAGTGAAATGAAAAATATCTCTATATCAAAATGGAGTGTTAAAGACAACTAATAACAACATGGTCCAAATCATTATGTCAAACATAAAATAATAAAACAAATCAAAAATAAAAATGAAATCAACATTCTAAACAATGAAAAATAAAAAAATTACAAACGAAACAGTAAGAATAAAACTGCAGAAAATAAACAACATAAATATTTACAATTATTTACAAAGGACTACAAAATCCTTTAAGAAAAATATTTTTTCAGAATTAACCCATTTACAGACAGAGTTTCCTCAATGCCTTCAGGTGTTTGCAGAGTAAAGGTAGATGGGTTAATTTTCTAAGAGATTTGAAAAGGACCAAGCCATAGCTTTTGGAACTTCATATGTTTACCTTTATCTTCATGGGCATTGTCCCATTTCAGGACTAAATGTCCAACTTCAAAACTTTTGTCACTTACAGATCTGTTATCAAACCATTTTTTAATGATCGCTTAGTGATTGGAAAATGTTTTATGAGATTTATATCTAACCTCTTCTAGTTTAAAATTTTCGTTTAAACGTGTTTGCAGACTAGAACAATGTTGTTCTTGCACATATTGCAATAGGGCCAGAGAGGGTAAAGCAATGTTTGGTGGTGAAATGGCTTCCTTCCCATATACCAAAAACTATGGGGAAGTACTAATGGATGCTTTGTAGGTCACTCTATCTGCCCAAAGAGCAAAGATTAATGCCTTATGCCAATTCTTATGGTTACCATTAACAGTTCTTTTGATAATTTTTAAAAGATTTTTATTCGTAGATTCTGCCAAACCATTTCCCTATGGGTAATAGTTAACATAGTATTTCAATTTTATCCCTTTCTGTAGCACATACTCAGTAAGTGACAATGAGGAAAAGTAAGTAGCATTATCAAAAATTAAAGTGCTCGGGAGACCAAATCTTGTAATAATAAAATGATCTAAGAATGTAATTACCTAATCAGTTGAAATTGATTTCAAGGAGATGGCCTCAACCCATTTGGTGAAGTAATCAATGGTGGTAAGGATATACCTGTGTTGTTTAGAGGAATTTGGTGTGATCTCACCAATAATATCGAGTCCAGATTGTTCAAATGGTTGTTCGACCATGAAAGGTTGCAATGGTAATGTTGCTTTCTTGTCTCGTCCAGCTGCAGTTTGACAAGTCTTGCATTTACAAACGTATGCGTGAGCATATTTAAACAAGCTAGGCCAATAGTAGCATGCATGAAGAATCTTGTGGGCAGTTGTATCACCACCGTAATGACCACCTGCAGGTACATTGTGCAAGTCAAATAAAACTTTATCAACTTCATTCTTTTCTAAGCACCTAAGCAACATTGAATCATATTTTTTTTCTAAAAATAACATTGTTAACCAACTGATATTGGCTATCCCTCATCCTTATGGCACATTTCTTTTTCGTATCTAAATGAAGGGGAGTAGTGTCATGAGTCAGATAGTAAATTAAATCTAAATATTAGGAAGTAGGAGGATCTGGAGTAACACATACCTGCTGTATATTTATAGATTTCTATTCATTTTCATATTTAGAATCAATCGTTTCAGCAAGTAACTTACATAACTCTTGACCGTGTACAATTTTGGTTGGTTTTATCTCTAAATTGTATTCTTGTAATGCAGTCACCCAATTACCTCTCTTTTCTCCCAATTCATTTTGCACTAACAAGCTTCGAACATCAGAGTGATGAACTATTACTTTGGTATGGGACTTAATAAGGAAAGGTATGAAGTCCTTGACAGATTTTAAAACTGTATAAGCATGTTTCTCAACGTCAGAGTAATTTAATTCATCTCCCTGCAAACCTGAACTATTGAAGGCAATTGGAACTTTTGCATTCTGATCATTTTTTTGTGATAGCATGGCTACATAAGAATGATCAAAAGAAAAAGTATAAAGAAAGAATTCCTTATCATAATCAGGAGAAAGTAATGAAAGAGCTTCAATAATTGCTTGTTTTATAGAGTCAAAAGACTCCTTTTCAGTTGTATTCCATTTAAAGATGATATTTTTTTTTATCATGTTCTGTAATGGTAACACAGTTTGTGCGAAATCAAGGATAAAACGCCTCACAAAATTGATCTTTCCTAAAAAGGACTACATATATTTTTTGTTATGAGGCAAAGGAATATTTGATATATTTTTTATTCTTGCGGGATCCATCACAATGCCTTCTTTTGAAACTATAAATCCCAAAAGTTTACCTTCTTGGAGAGCAAAAAATGACTTTTTCAGATTTAAAGGAATTCCATATTTACGACAACATTCAAAAATATGTTTAAGATGATGGATATGATCTGAACGTTTCTAAGAATAGATAGTGATATCGTCCAGATAAACAACAACAATTTTATTGATTAAACCTTTGAAAGTAATGTCCATTGCTCGTTGAAAGTTGCACCAACATTGATTAAACCAAATGGCATTTTCGGGTATGTGTATGTACCCCATTTAGTCCTAAAATTTGTTTTTAACCTATCTTCTGGGTGCACTAGAACTTGATTGTATCCAGTGAACCCATCTAGGAATGACAACATATTGGAACCTGAAACAGATTGGAGGATTTGCTCCATGGGAGGTAATGGGAAGTTATCTTTTTTCAGAAGCCCTGTTAAGATTTCTAAAATCTATGCAAATTCAAATATCACCATTCTTCTTCCTTACTGGAACAAGGTTAGATACTCACTTGGAATGTCTGAAAGGAAATATTATTTTAGCCTTTAACAATTTATTTAATTCATCCTTGATTTGAGATTCCAAATTGGGATGAATTTTCCTAAGCTTTTGTTGCACAAGCTTTTGTTCAGGTAACATGGGAATGGTATGTTGGTTAACAGATGTAGCATAGGTTTTTAGATCATTTTTATAGGACCATGCGAAAACATAAATGTATTGTTTTAACAATGTTATAAAAACAGATTTTTCAGTAGGTGTTAAACCCAAACCCAGATTGACATTACACAGATTTTGATCAGTTCCTAAGTTTATAATCTCAAAGTTCAATGTGGAACTATGTCTTTTGTAGTTTGCTGATTTTTTGAATCTGTCCTTAAGATCATAGAAATCTTCTAATTTGACAACAGATCGGAGAACGATATTTTCATATTTGGTGTTATCATATTCAGAAGGTTTATTAATTTCTAGATCATGGTAATCTTCATCAATAATGAGATTATCATAAATTCCCTCACAAGTAAAGAAACTAGTGACATCTTCATCATTGTTAAACACACACCAATTAGTAATGTTATTGGGAACGGATGGCCTAAAAAATAATTCAAAAGAAAATCTTTCACGACAAAAATCTTCTGGAGGGATAAGTTTAGAGGCCACATTTGCTAATAAATTAGCATCAACATTTTGCAATCTTGGAATTGGAGTAATATTAAATAAAGAGAAATTAGAAATCAAATCCTAAACAAACTGTTGATAATTCTTTAAATGAGAAGAAACACAATGAATAATGTTTCTTACCTTCTTAATAACGATTTTAGAATCACCAAAAACTATATGATATTTTACCTTCATGATGATAGATTTCTTGAGACCTTGAACCAATCCTCATATTCAACCACGTTGTTTGTAATACCCTTTTTTTCCCCAACTTGTAATTAATCATTAATTATGATCGCCATGCTATGGCATGTGAACAATGTAAATGTATTGTTGTTTAGATTGCTAATAAATCACTGTGGAGGTGAAGCCTCGAAGTATTGGCCATGATATCACTAGAGGAAAGAGTGAGGAAACCGTGGAGAGGGTTCATTCTGAAAAAATGACCCCAAATTCTCTCCTTGCTGAAATAGTCACCCTCATCCAGATTCCAAGGAGGAAGCAATTAAGGAAAGAAGGACCAGTGGTTGAACAATCAACTACCCCCATGAATGGAAGCATGGAGGGTCTGGTTTGGGAGACATAAAATTGTTAGCCCGAAGTACCATAGAAGGCAGTTTTCCTGTAGGCCCAGACTGACATGAGTTTCCTTCTGACAGAAGGAACATGACAGGTTTAGAACCTTCCCAAGGAGGAGAAAGGCATTCAAGAACACACGCAAGGAAGACACGAGAAGATACATGGGAAGACAAGAGGGCGTGAGGCTCTCCAGCGGAAAAAGAAGAACTAAGGAGATTGATAAGTTGTTCTGGTTACTAGAGAATTTATAGGAGAACGTAACTCAAGCAAGAGACTGTGAGCTTGATGTTGAGGAGGCATCTGATAAACCTCACAGAGACCGTGACAGATAAAGGACCTATGAGAAACTGCGAAAGTTCCCTAGGGATATCATGACTTGGTACGGGGGTGGCTAGAGTGCTAAGAATGAATGCCTCTGAGCGTATGGCTGGGTGGAGAGGCTAACACCCATAGTCAGTTGGTCGGCTATCAACTGCAATAGATAAGTGTTTCATTTACCCTATGCACTTAGATTGAAATGCATGTTTTGAATGTCTGAGTTTACTTATCTCTGAGTTAATTGGGTAATGTTATGCTATCTACTTTCAGAGTTATATGCATGTGCGTGCATTTAATAGTTGAAGGAATGAACCTTTGACATTATATAAGTTTCAAATTGTTTCTCTTCTATAATCCTAGTGCAAGGAATACACATATACTCGCCCAAGTATAAAAGCTCGAAGGAGAGCACCATGCACAGTGTGCAAGGTCAACACTTAGTGACGCGTTGAAAGGTTTTCAAGGTGAGCGAGTGAAAGGAGTGTGCAGAAGAATTTTCTAAGTCTCAAGCTCAGGAAAGATACCGAGATTTAGGTCTCGAAAGGGAGGATTCCTGTATTTGGAGGATGAGCGGACAAGATCCATTCAGGAGGAACCAAAGTCTTTCACAACCATTGGGTCTAGAGAAGAAGCTTGAGTGTAGCCCCAGAATTCGATAAGGTTCCATATGACCAAAGGTTGGAAACCCCTCGCTATGCCCGAAAGGAGTGAAGCTACTCTGGCTTCGAAACTCCGGGAATTCAAAGCTCCAAGACATAAGGCTTCACAACCCTCAAAATTAGCCAAAGGCCAAAGTTGCGAATCGACGAGGGCCATCGATCTGGGGATCTAGTATGAATCACTCTCAGCCGTTAGATCAGATATAGGAAGGGAGGCATTAAGCAATTCGATGAATTTCTACTACGATAGAATAGGAGTAGTCTATCGTCGAAACTCTCGAACGCCAAAGTCGCAGAGTAAATATGGACCGTTGAAAAAGAAGGGACATGTGTCCACATATCAATGATCATCCCAGAGTCCAGGTATTTGGAAATATAGGGATGCATGAGTTTCCCCGGAGTCCTACCAGCTGAAGGAAATCATGGTCGTAGAGGCCAAGTACATGTGGCGATAGATTTGGTGTGGTCCAGAGGGAAAGCCGGGAGAAACATGTCGAACTGTCGAAGTAACCAGGACTGTTGGATGAACGGGTACGTGGCAAGCGATCCTGTGGTCCAGAGACTTTGTACTCTGGAGGATTTTGGCCGAGGGTTTTCAAGGTGTGAAAACTGCCGAAGTCGTGAACGTCGAAGTAAATTTCGACTGTTGGTCGAAGAGGACACGTGGCGCAAGATCCAAGAATCTGGAGACTTAGCTCTTTGGGGGATTTGTGTCAAGAGGATTCAGTAAGCGCCGAAGTCCGAAGCCGCAAAGTAATGAGAACCATAGATCTATAGATCTACATGGAATCTTACAAACTGTTAGATTGAAGGACCGAGTAGTATCAGTCTATGATGATGTGGCTTGATGACATCATTCGATGTGGCATGGACCTGCATTACACGTGCCACGTGTCACCCAGTTTTGGACGATTCACATACCCATTGTGCCTATTAGAGCATGACACATGTCACCCCCTATTGAGGACACGTGTCACCCCTTGAACCTCGTCGTGTGTCAGTTTCTGGTTCACGGCTTCCTAGCCTACGTGGTTGGTGACGTATACGAGACTCCAAGAGTTTGGATAACTTCGAGAGTTCGAAGGTTTTGGGGCATGTTATAATTAGGAACGTCCAACATAAATTGTCGAACGCCGAAGGGCCAAGGCCACGTGGCAAGATATCGGGAGTTTGGGAATAATATGGTAAAAATAAATATTCAACGAGAATCACCGACCGCCAAAGGCTGAAAGTCTAATGATGATAGTCGATCGCCGAATGTCAAAGGGCTAGGGGCACGTGGCGAGATTACGGGAATTCAGGGATTAGAATACAGAAATGTTCAACGTCGAACACCGAAGCCCCCTTTTTAGCCATAGATCTCGGTGGAGGATGTGAACCGTTGATCCCCTACGTTGTTCGACTATCTAAGAATTTGATAACACATTTGGAACTCCCGAAGTCCGGGAACTATCGAAGTGTCGAAACCTTTGCTAACACAGGTTCTTAGCTCCTAGTTTTCAGCTCGAGGTCACGAGGAATACCCCACTAGCTAGTTTAAGCACACAGTGAGAGATTAAGTCTCAGGGGAGCTGTTGAAGAGGGTTTTGCTTAAGTAATGATCCAGGGGATCAAAATATGCTAAATAATAAAAGTGCTCGGAATTGCTTGAAAACAGACTCGTGCGAAGGCCTCGTCCTCACGATCCCAACACAACTTGAACGGGTTCAAACGAACGTCGTATGCGAGAGATATCACATTCTGTCCGCTTTGCCAAACATGCAAATTTTTTGTTGACTGTACAGTCCGTACAGGATGTACTGACATGTGGAAGGTTATCGTACTAACCCGTGGAAATTAGTGATGTGGAAGAGGGTGACATGGTAAGTGATTGACACCTGAGGTGGACCTATCCGGGTTCGACACGTGTCATGTTGTAGACCAATGGTATGGTGCCATGTGGCTCCCATGCGTTGTTTAAAAGTTTGGTTAGAGCCCATGGGGGTCGAACCCACGACCTCTGGCGAAAGTGGAAAGGTGTTGGCATAGGCCAGGCTACCAACCCACCTACCATATATTTATTAACCATATAGCAATGAGTATTAATTTAAGTTTGAACTATTGTTTAAATGGGCAGAGAAAGGGTCGAGGCTTAGCGTCAACCATCGGTTATACATATACCACATGCACATAGCATGAAACTAGAGCGCGAGGAAACCAACGGTGCCAACCCACATCCCATACCACATGACCACCAAATGCAAGGGAGGCTTCAAACGAATCAGGACTTGGCGCTAGGACGCGACCACATGGAGGCCATGCGACCAAGACCTCCACCGAGAAAGGCGTTATGCCTCCTAACAATGCGACAGATACCCACCATTTGCAGGATTGTTGCGTTGTGCTGGGTTTAGGCACGTGAAATGCCCAAAATCCAGGTTCAGTTCACACAGGTGTGTTTTGGAGGAGTAGAGACAACAAAGAATTGGGAGAAACTTCCAGGAAGTGATTCCAACTCAGTTTTTGGCCAAACCAAGTGTAGGAAGAGCCCAACTAGGGGTTTTTGGACGTTCTAGAGCCATTGAAGCCATCTGTTTTTCATTTTGAGCATTATAAATCAATAATTTTGACACTTTGAGCATTAATGAAAATGATCCATTGGAAGTTGGACCAGGGGATGTAACCCAAGAGAGGGGTGAACTCCTTTCTCATTTTGTTGTGTTAATGTATTTACATTGATGGTTGTTATGTCTATTTATGCTGCTCATGATTAAGTAAAAAACTCATTAAGTTTTATGTGTTTGTAACTTGATCCTATTACCCAAGCACATACAAATTTCACTTGCAATTTTAAAGAGACTCAAGCCTTTTAATTTTCAGATCAAGTTGGTATCAAAGCATAGATTTTTGAAGGTTTGATTGTTTGCAAGTGTTTGTTTTCTAATGCTTACAAGGTTGAATCTCACAAGAGGAGAAGGTCAACTTGTAGAGCCAAGTTCTCAACTTTCAAGAAGAAGAACTACACAATCACGTCAAGATTCAAGGAGATATTCACCAAGTATGGCTCATGAGGAGAGTCATGAAACTCTTACTTCAGAGGATGAACCTTTCAGAAAATATTTCTATGATATGACAGAAATGGTGAAAGTTTTATTTGAAGAAAGAAATGCAATATTGCAAGGTGAAAGCTCAAATCCTCCAAAGGGAAATGAAGATAGTGGTGATAAAACTCCAAAAAGAAATGGAGGGAATGGTGATACCCCACCTCCTTCACCTCCATTCTTCCACCTCTTCTACCATTTCACAACCACCTCCAAATTCTCCAAAAGAACATGGTAAAATTCCTCTACAAACTCATTTGCTTAAGCTTGATATTAAGTTTGAATTGCCTATGTACAATGGAGAGGTAAATGCTAAGAAATTGGATAACAGGATTCGTCAGATTGAAGTGTATTGTAGGATACAAAGAATCAAATATGATGAAACTAAGATTCAAATTGCTTCTCTTAGATTGGAAAGTGCAACACTCATTTGGTGAGAAGCCAAAACTCAAGAGGACACGCAGAAACATGGTAAAGTTTTATCCTCTTGGAGTGATTTTATTGTTGCACATAAAAGACAATTTTATCCATTAGCATACATGCAAAAAGTTATTATGGATTGGAAAAATTTTAGACAAGCTAAAGGGAAAAGTGTTCAAAGCTACACTCAATAATTTAGAAGAAGAGCTTTGATTTTGGGTATAGATTTATCTTCTCAAGAAACTTTACTCAAATACATTGGAGGCACATAATACTTATATTTAACCCTACAAATCTAGGTGAAGTTTGTGTACATGCAACTCATTTGGAAGCAAGAGGGAGGATTTAACCTCAAGAGGGAAGCAAGAAGCCTTTTGTTAAGGGAGACAAGGGAAAGAGGAAATTCAAAGGAAATGGAAGAAAGAATGTTTCAGTCAAAAAGTATGGAGAGAAACTCTCATGTAAACATTGTTCAAAGGATGGCCATGATGAAGACCATTGTTGGAAACTTCATCCTAATATGAGACCCAAAAATTACAACCATAAGGGGAAACCAAAGACTACTGCAACTACACAATATGATTTAGGTTATGATTTGGGTGATGAAATGAATATGACAACCATGGGTTTTCAAGGTGAAGATTATATTGCAAGTACTAGTTCTTCAAGTAAGTAGTCTCAATGAAACTCAACATGAAAAAGAAAGAATAGAGCTTTTCCACATAAGGGTTATTTCAAAGCATGCCAAGATAGATACTCTTTTTTATATTGGATCTCAAGCAAACCTCATATCTGAAGACACTGTCAAGAAATTAAAATTAGAAATTACTCCACATCCTAAACCATACCCTCTGGGATGGATATGTGACAATGCCAAATTGCATGTGACAAGAAGGTGTAAACTTAGATTTGCCATCACTGCAAATTTTATAGATGAGGTAGAGCTTGATGTTATTCCATTAGATATTTGTGGTATTGTGTTGGGAAACCCATATTTATATGATAGGAGAGCCATCTTTCACTGTCATGAGAACAAGTATCATTTGTTTAAAAATGGATTTGAGTACATTGTTAGAGCACATACAAAGAAGCTGAATTTGTCACTTGTAAATGCTAGACAAATGAAGAGATTAGTCAATGCTAGTAAGAATTTTTTCCTCTTGATGATCAAACCCAAATAAAATGTTGAAAAAGAAGCTTTCCAAGGTTGTGATGCAAAGTTGAAATCTGATTTATATGAGGTTGTTAACCAATATGATGAGATGTTTCAGGAACCAAAATGATTGCCTCCAAAAGGGGGTATCCAACATGAGATAAAATTGCAACAAGATTGTCCTCTTCCAAACATTGGGATGTACAGGATGTCAGTCATGAAGAATGTTGAAATTAAAAAACAAATCCAAGAGTTGTTTGACAAAGGGGTCATCATGCCAAGCACATCGCCATGTGGGTCACCGATTATTTTAGTGCCAAAGAAATATGGTACATGGCACATGTGTGTATATTTCAGAGCCTTGAACAAGATTACGGTAAATAATCATTATCCTCTTCCTAGAATTGTTGATTTGCTTGATCAATTGAAAGATTCTAAGTATTTTACTAAGTTGGATTTGAGAAGTGGATATCATCAGATTAGGATTGTTGAAGGAGACACTTGGAAGACAACTTTCAAAACAAAGCAAGGTTTGTTTGAGTGGATGGTAATGCCATTTGGGCTTTGTAATGCTCCTGCTACATTCATGAGGGTCATGAATAATGTTTTAAGGCCTTTTCTTGATGATTGTGCGATTGTCTACTTGGATGACATTTTAATATTTAACAAATCTTGTGAAGAGCATGTTATGCATGTAAAGCAAGTTTTGGATGTCTTAATAAATAAAATTTGTTTTTGAAGATGTCTTAATGTGAGTTTGGAAAAACCTCACTTGTTTACTTGGGAAATATTGTTGGAGGAGGAAAACTGAAAATTGATCCTTCCAAGGTCAAAGTCATTTTGGATTGGCCCAAGCCCAACAATGTGACAAAGGTAAGAAGATTTTTGGGAGCAACCCAATATTGGAGAAATTTTATTGCTAACTTCTCTTCAATTGCAGCTCCATTACATGCAATGACAAGCATCAAACAATTTTTCCAATGGGGAGGAAAGCAACACACATCTTTTGATGCATTGAAGGAGAAGATTAGTTCAGCTCCACTTCTTGCACTTCCTAATTTGAGACAACCCTTTGAGATCCAAACAGATGCAAGAAATTATGCAATGGGAGAAATCTTGTTACAACATGGTAAGCACATTTGTTTTCATTTTGAAAATTTTAATGGTGTTGTGATTAACTATCCTACTTAGGATAAGGAGTTGTATGCATTGGTGCAAAGTGTGAAAAAATGGAAACATTATTTGTTGGGAAAATAAACTATCATTCACACAGATAATCAACCATTTCTATACTTACAATCACAAACAAAACAAAAACAAGCAAGGCACATCAGATGGATGGGTTTTTTACAACAATTCCACTTGGTTATAAGGTATAAGAAAGGCATTTATAAAAAAATTGTTGATACGATTTCTAGGCCAATTGTTAGTGCTTCAATTATTCTTAAGCATAATTCTACCATGCATGAGATCTATGTTGAACAATATGATTTAGATGTTGATTTTAAAGAGGTTTATGCAACTTTGTGTCATTCTAACCAAGTTGAGGAATTGGATTACCATGTGCATGATAAGCTTTTGTATCATCTTGGCAAGCTATGTATTCCACAGGGTGAAAGAGTCAAAATCATAAGGGAAGCACATTCTCCTCTTATTGTTGGCCACTTTGGTGTAGGCAAGACAATGGTTAATTTGCAAAGGTATTGCTATTGGCCTAAAATGAATGAAAGTGTTTCAAGATATGTAAGAGGATGTTCTTTATGTGCTACAAGTAAGCCTAGCAATAGAAAGTTGGGTTTGTATACTCCACTTTCGGTCCCTTCTCGTCCTTGGGAAATCATTTCCATGAACTTTGTAGGAGGTCTACCTATGTCTAAAAAGAATCATGATTATAGTTATGTTGTGGTTGATCGTTTCAGCAAAATGTGTATTTTGATGCCTTGTAAGAAGTAGGTTACAGCTAAACAAATGACACAAATGTTCTTTCAGCATGTTTGGGTACATTTTGGGTTTACTAAATCCATTATTTTTTATCGAGATTCGATTTATTGGGAAATTTTGGTTAATATTATGGGCACTTATGGACACTAAGCTGAAAAAGAGCACAACTTTTCATCCACAAACCGATGGTAAAACAAAAGTGGTGAATAGAACAATAATGCATCTTCTTCGTGGTTATTGCAACAAGCATCCTAAGCTTTGGGATGAGCACCTACACTACATTTAGCATGCTTACAACCGAGCTAAGCACTCTTCGACTCAAACATCTCCATTTGAGGCATGTTTTGGTTATTTGCCAAAATCTCCTTTAGATTTTATCTTTGGGAAATATATTACTATTGATGGTCAATATGACATTGATAGAGCAAAGAAGTTCATTGAACAAATTCAGTTGGTGCATCAAATGGTACAAGAACAGTTGGAAAAGAGCCAAGCCAAGTACAAGACAAGACATGACAAGCATCGTGTTGATCACGGTTTCGAAGTTGGAGATGAAGTTTGGATTTACATTAGCAAAGAGAGGCTTAAAGGAGAAGATACAAAATTGAAACCAATTAGATATGGACCTTTCAAGATTCTTGAAAAGATTGGTAACAATGCCTTCTCTTTGGATTTGCCTCCTTATATGCAAATGTATGTAGTTGTTAATGTTGAGAATTTGATATTCTATGAGCCTCCTTTGATTGAAGATCAAGGAGAGCATGTTCAGGTTCCTTCCATAGATGATTTCTCACTAGAATATCTTTCAGAACTGCATGAAGATACAATCCTTGACATGAGGATGAGAACTTCAAAATGAGGGAATGTGGAATACCTTCAAGTTGGTCTTAAAGGCACAAATCCAAGCAAGGCTAAATGGATTTAGGTTGGAAAGGTGAGGGAACTGTACCCTCATCTTTAGATTGTCTGAAAGTAGTCTTTTGGAGGTTCAAAAGCTTCCCGGTTCATTTTCTCCTTCTAAATCAGTGACATTAAGTATCATGTGTCTCTCTCTATCAACCTTGATCTGATTAGGATTGTCATTATATGGCAGCCAAAGATGTGAATAATCTATCGAAAAATAACCATTGATATTTTGAGACCAATCTTGACTTAAAATTAAACCATAAGCATCCAGGATATCAACAACTATAATATCTATGATCTGAAAAATATTTGGATTAGAGGATAATCTAATAAGAACATCTTTTAACTCTTCGATAACTTTCACTTTTGTTCTATCCAATTTCACAATTTGAGTAGCTAATTTTTGTGGTTGTGCATTTATCTGAAGTGAAATAGAATATGGCATAATATTGGAGGATGTTCCATAATCAACCAAACAATTATGCACGTTTTTATTAAAAATTCCAAAAGTGATAAGAAATGGAGGAGTGCCCGAGCTAGATTTATCTCCAATTAGAACTGAATCAATATGATCATAAAATGTGGAGTTTTGAGCAACAACATATTTTCCTTTATTCGGTATCGTAGTAGAAGGTAATGAAGATTTGTCAGTCGCACCTAAGGATTTTAACAAACTATTCTTCTGAGATTTCAGCTTGCTTAATTCAAATAAATAAATATTTGCCTTATTATTTTTCATATCTTCTATGATATCATATTCAATTTTATCTGAAATAATCAAAGTTTTAATGATTGGTCTGTCTTCATTTTGTGATTTACCTTAAGTGGTAGCTGGTGAAGAAGCYGGRGSTGRATTTGAACTTTTKCTTCTAGTTTGAAYAAAACACTCCTMRTTTTTCTCATCAATGGATGCTTCAAAAATATCCCAAAAAGCATTGGTATCTTGTACTTCTTCCACTTCYTCTTCCCCTTCTTCATCATCTGTTGTAATCTCTTCACTTTCCAAAGTTGAAATCTGGCCACCTGGAGGTGTTTGCAAATTTCTTTTCACAAAAGGTCTAAAAGGATTCTTAGACACTTCAACTAGTTTTCCCTTCACATCAACCATTTTGTTTGTTATTATCTTCATGACTCTTTGAAGACTATCCATGTCAAACATATCTTTCTCTTTCTTCTCCTCTTTTGTTGCAACCTTCTTGAATGTCTGGGAACTTGATCCCTCTGTTGTAGGCTTACTTGCAATACTAGTAATTTCTTGCTCAACCTTTAATGCTTCCTGCATTGCATCATTCAAAGTATTTTTGGTTGCACGTTTAACAAACATAGTAGCAGAAGTAGGCAAAGTAGAAGAATCAAAATCAATTTGAATTTCAACACCAGGTTTAGATGTGCCAAGCATCCAGTTAAGCAACTTAAGAAATCTCTGATTAAAATCTTTAATTTTCTCTCTAGGTCCCATTTTAATCTTAGATAATTCAATCAACAGAGTAGATGAAATTTTGTCATCACCAAATTTTTTAATAAACATTTCTTCAAATGAGCCCCAACTTGTTATAGAATTAACTTGTAATCAAAAGTACCAACTTGAGGCTTCTCCTTCAAAAGTATATGGAAAAATTATGCAAATAACATCTTCATCATAAATGATCCTAAGATTAATGGCCAACAAGAATTTATTGATATGATCTTCACGAGAATGCTTAGATTATGGATCAAACTTAGGAAGCCATTTTTCAGGATTCTTAGGGAGATCATGTTGATTTCCTAGGATATTGACTGCTCCAATATTTCTCCATGGACTCCTTGGTTGATTATCCATAATATTAGGTTGTCGTTGTGGAGGTTGTTGAGGAGGAGGAGAAGGAGGAAGTGGGTTGATATGAGGAGGAGGAGACGGGGGTCTATTTCCACCACCACTTGCACCACGAGTTGCTAGAATTGTTATTCTTGGCTAATATGAATGTAACGGATATTTGAAAGGTTGGACTCCCAATATATAACTCTGAGCTCTAGTGAGAACTCCAAGATCATATAAGGCCGAGCCAGTAGAATGTGTGTATTCCTGAGAAGTTTCACCTAGACTTATAAGAATTTCAATTCATTGTCTGATTTGTTGAATAGGTGAAGCACTAGGATTTGGAGAAGTATCAGAAGGAAAATCAAGAGCATATGTATCGCTTAAAGATATTTGAATAGGAGTTGCATATTGGAGGGACTTGTTTAGAAACTTCAAGAATATCATATTGGGAAGGAACAACTTCAGGGTTTAAAGATGAGGATCTTGATGGAGGTCTTGAAGTTGCAGGAGATCTTGTGGGTGAGGATGAATTCTTTGGATGGCTAGTGGTTTTATGAGATCGTTTGGCCATTCATAGTCGGAGTTCCCTCCTTCTAGCACAAAAAATGTTGATGGTCATAAATAACCATAATCAACATTGGGGAAAATCGCTCGGCCAGGGTCCCGAATTAAACCCTTTTCCGTTGAAATGGTGATTCTGATTGGTTATGGGTCCAATTACCCGTTATTATATTAATCTAAATAATAAAATTTAACTAATATTATACTTGCACTTCGGGGTGGTAGGAGCGGGAGGGGTCATCATTTGCCCACGAGGAAATCAAACAGTCACCTTCCACTGGAGCCTCGAAATTCCATCCAATAATCAAGTCGAAGCTTACACTCTGTATCAAAGCCTTCTCCTCACCAAAAATACGAACATCCACTCCCTTTCGGTCATTGGCGATTCTAAGATAATCATAAATCATGCCCGTAAAGGCTCCCACCCCTCGAATATCCACTTAAATGCCATATTCCATCGAATCTCAAAAACTGTCAAACACTTCTGCAATGTTTCCTTTTTTCATGTTCTTAGACGCAATAATCAAATGATCGATACTCAAGTGAATATGGCAATCAATCTGTAGCCGATTTTGTTGGTTGTCAATGGAATCACTCAACTAAGTCTCATTCCATGATCCAGTCACCCACCCGACAAGCACTTGACATCTGGTGGCCATCTCACTTGTCTTCTCAGCTAGACACTTGGACTACGAATCTTGCCACCAGCGTGAACCACTCACGTCACAACACCTCTCCTCTGACTCCACCACTTGGCTCTGGAATCTAGGCCAGCACGCTGCTATACCTCACCTCTTGCCACCTTGATGCTACCTCCTTCACCTCAACGCATGCCACTCTTTACACAACATCCATCTCCCCCGGCTTGTGAAGTCACTTCGACACTCTTCTGGTTGCTTCAAATCGTGGTAACAAGACCTGGAGGGGGACGAATTCGCTCAGGATAACTCCATGGGAGTATTATACATTGAATTCGGGTAATGTGAGCAGTACCAAGATTAGCAGAGGGCATGGTTGCAACTCGTGTGTCCATTCAAAAATGGGTAATCAGAATCGTCCTCTGAATCTTGCGCAAATGATGGATCATATCAGAAGTTGCATGGTGCATTACTTGGGCCTTTTTCATACTCTACAGAAGAGAGAGAACTCCAACCCTCCTCTGAACGCAAATATCGGCTCTTGCATAATTCAAATAGGCAACGAAAGAAATCCCAGCAAAATGACAAGGAGCATAGGCAACTTGTTATCCCCGTTTTCTAGGGATAACTAGGAGATCATGTCTCGAGGCCCACAGGTCCTAGACATGGAGTACCGAGAGCAGGATTGACCTAAGCATGGCCCTGGAGGGTCCATCCTTCTTCTTCTTCAGACTTGTTCTGTTAGCAGCAACAACTTCCATCACCATCGGCTTGGGCTTGCATCAGAAAAGACTCTTGCTCCATGAGGTAATTGGTCCAAGGTGTCATGGTATGTGTCATGTTTGATCGTTATAACTTTCTTATATATGCATCGGGTTCCTTACATTTCCGATAACTGCTTGGATCTTACACTAGTCCACTTGACCATTGTTGGGGGGATTAACGGGGTGCCCTAGCAAGCTTGTGTTTATGGGTTTTGGTTAGCCACCAGGGGGGATTTGCAGAGCCATCATCCGCTCC
>JZKD02S2065330.1:135546-168319 GCA_000966675.3 Picea glauca
TGGGGGAATTGCAGAGAAGACATTGAAGAATATTGAGTACAATTTTTAGACCTTTATTTATTACAAGTATAGAGTTATGATTGTTGACATTTAGTGTCTGTGACTAATTCAAAAATCTACGAATAAGATGATCGTTCAAGAGCCAAATATTTTTGCTAGGTGTCATCATCCATCATGAAGTTGTTGCAGGTTATTCCTTCGGTTAAGTGGATTTATGGCAGGAAAATCACACCCATGGGCAGTGGGAGCTTCAGAAAAATTCCATAAATGAATAAGTCAAAGGATGCATGAAGCCAGACGAAAAAGGTGGACAAAACCGATAGAGCGTGAAATTCTTAACATCTAGAGGAAAATAGATACAAGGTGGTTTGGACGACAAGTTTTACCCAGTTGACAGGTTTTGGGAAAAAGTTGCCCCTATATCCATGACTTCGACGCAATAAGTTGTTATGATATTGTTAAATTATTAAATTATTTTTTATTATTATTGTTTTTTAAATATATATTTATTATATGTGTATAATTTTGTTAATTTATTTATATACAATTTGTTTATTGTCAAAATATATTCAAGCTTAAAGCAAGTATGTCAAATATACATAAAATCACAACTATATATATATATATATATATATATATATATATATTAAAGGCCCTTCCGTTGCGTGTTTGTTGGGGAATCTGGCTAGCTAGAAATGTTGCAATCTTTCGTAGCAAGCCCTCAGTCCCAAAGATAAATGTGGTAAATGCACTAAGTATTCTAACTCGCTTTCCTTAAGACAAGGACACACCAACAGTTAGGGTGGTACAAAATGAACAAATTGATACCTCTTACCCATGGATTTTTTTGATGGAGCTTCACAAAACAACAACCAAGTTTGTGGTGGAGGTGCTCTTCTTTATTTATCAAACCACCATTTTTTCAAACTCAAAATGGGCCTTGGTCCTGGGACCAACAACTATGTTGAACTAATGGATCTCAAGTTATTGTTATCCTTTGCAAGTGAAAGGTGAAAGAGAGGTCAAGTCTATCAAAATATTTGGGGATTCAATGATTGCAATAAATTGGAGTAGGAAAGCTCAAAAATGTCAAAAATTGCTTTTACTTCCTCTTTTAGAAGAAATCTTCGGACTCCTTGACTCTTTTGATTCTTTCTATGTAAATCATATTTACAAGGAACACAAATCTAAATCAAACTCCTTATCAAAAGTTGTACTACTTCTTCTTGTCGGTCCGTGGAAAATTTATGAAACCAGAGACCAAGAGTTTTTTGAATTTTATCATCAGCCTTTTATTGAGGAGGAGCAAAGTCAGAATTGAAGAGGATTCTATGATGTTGCCATCTATTATCTGACATTTTTTTGGACTTTCTGTGTAAAAAGATAACGATGATATCTTTTTTAAGTCACTTTTATGACAACTATCTATGATTAATGGGGAATTGTAATTATTTTTGTCAAAATATATGACACAACTTCCTACACAACTCATGTCTCTTTTAAGACTCATAACAGTCACCGAATTTCAATCTGGGTTTTTTGTTTTGACTATGGTAACTTTTCTTCCATACCCATGGATGCTTGTGTTGCTAGCACCTACAAAATATAAAATTTTCTCCTTTCGGATGAATAAAATTTATGTTTTTTTCGGAGGAATATATATATATATATATATATATATATATATATATATATATATATATATATATATATATATATATATATATATATAATTTGCATAAGTCATTTTGGCTATATTAGTGATGTACTTTGTATCGATGATGTTTATTTTAAAAATTTGTAATCTGTAGGTAGCAATAAATATGGTTTATTTAAAAAATATATATTAAAATATAATAATTATATTTAAAAATGTCGTTCCATTTTCCAAGAAAAGAAACTTTGTATTTGATATTTTAAAAGTTGAAATCAGATACACATAAATTGGCCTTTTGGCTCTTAGTCAATTTTGAGAAAATCCTCGGCCTAGACTCCTAGGACATATTACAGTTTTCTTTCATGACAAACATGATTTTTTATGATATCTCTAATGCCCCTTAAAAGGAAACTCTCCCTAAGCCAGCCTCAACCAGTGTGGTGTGTTCTAACTTTCATGGGATGTTTTGCTCATGCCATCCAAATGCAAGCATTTTCCTTTTTCTCCTTTAGTTTAATGATGATCTAGCCTCACAACAATCCTCATCCCTATCAGATGACTCAACCATGGTATATCAACTCGTATCTTTTACACCTTAGATGACATATGCATTTGCAGATGGTACACTATGATTTCATTGCACATCATCATGGTACTTTGGTTTAGTTTGATTTAATTCACTTAATGTGCTATGCTCTTGTGTATGGGTTTGATACATATACATGGTGTTATAACCTCTAAGCTGGTTTTGAACATGGTAAACACTAAAATTGTGATCTAATAACACTTTCTAACATTAATTTTTTTTTATTGTTTTTCCTCATCGTACAATGGGGGACACAATTATCCTTTAGAAGTGTCATGAGGTCTTGGGTCACGTTATACTACTAGGGATCTGGTTGATGTAGTGTTTTTCATATCCTAAACCATGTATAACACTTTACATATTTCCCATTCATTTCTATCTCACCTATAAAAATATTATTCTCGCTCATGTTTGACTTCTCATATGTCATTCAGAAGGTCTAGCTAAGAAAGCCTAAGTTAAATAAAAATCAGAAAGCCTAGAGGTGAAGATAAAATTAAAAAAAATGATAAAGCTTGAGTTATGCCACCTCGCTATGAGGTCAGTGCCCCTAGTCCCATGCTTAACAATGCATATATAAATAAAAAGGAACATTATAAGTGGAAGAAAGAAAGTAAATTAAGAAAGAAAAATGCAAAGAAAGGGGTAGTAAGAAACATTGTCGAGGAAACGATAACTCAAAGCTAAAGCTCCTTCTTAAAGGCTTATGTATTGAAAATTCCTAGCACATAAAAGCTACTTGGACAAGATTAAAGACTTATACATCATCTTAAATGACTTCTAAGTTCAATACATGAATTTTCCCCTTCCCCTTCCATAAGTTATCCATCATATCACCTACCTTTAATGTGGAGATCTAGGAAATACCTCTTGTCTTAGGATTTGTCACATGTATAAGGGTTAAGGTTGTCCTCCAATGGTAAAACTTAGGCAAATTATAAAATTAACTTGTGTTATAATTTTGTTGAAAGAGATCACTTGGTGTGCATCACCTAATGACTTATAAGGGGGTTAGACCCACCACTATAAATGGGCCCCTCGCATTGGGATCTGTGTACATGCATCTAGGATAACATCTATGTCTTCGGATCCATGTACCGTGCCTTGAGATCTATATACTTGCTCTTGGATCCATGGTACTACCTTGGGATTCATGTACTGACAAATAGAAGATATGTTTACATTGGGATATATGTTATTTTTTGGGGATTCATGATATTGCATTGGGATATGTGTCAATGCATTGTGATCTGTAACAATGCATTGGGATCCATGGCAATGCATTGGTATTTATGACAATGCATTGGGATTCATGACAATGCATTGTGATCCATGAAGATGCATTCGATAGTGACAGAGACGCCACATCATCATCATGCACCACATGGAACAATCCTGGAGGGTGCACTTGCTTTCATGGGCGTGTACTATTGCACATGTGGCCTACTTGGCCTTGTTGACCACACATGTGGGTTTGTTGGGGTCAGTTATGAGGTTGTTACACATTTGGACTAGTTGGTTACAGGTTGTTATAGTTGGTTATGAGGTGGTTGAAGTGGTTATTGATCTATTGGACCACTTATATGATGGGGCACCTCTCTCTTGGGGCCACATGCACCATTATTTGTTATTTCTAGTGAGGCACACTTCTTTTGGTTGACCAGTCTTCCATAATATATTATTTATTCCTTGCTTCATGGAGATTAGCTAGGGGAACACACCTTATCTTAGGCCCTTTGTTGACTAGATGTATGACTTTTATGAGTTTATTAGAGCGTTTAGGAGGGTGCACCACCTTTTTCCTTATTTTATATGCTTGGAGTGGTATTGGACCATGGTATTGAAGGCACCTCTTGTATGTTTCCTTGGTTTTGTTGAAGTGCCTTGTATTTGCTCATTGTTTTGTATCCAACACATGGCTTAGAAAGGTGCCCTATCTATATAAGGAGGACTCCTTCTCATTTGTAATGAGTTGGAGAATAAGAGAAAATGATTTATCTCACTTATACTTGTATTGTTGTCTATCTTGGTTATTTTTCTAAGGGTTTTCTTGTAAAGGGGTAGAAAGAGTATTTGTATGCAATAGGTTATGGTAGATGAAGGATCTAGCAAGGAGCCACAATAAGAACATCTTGTTAGTTGGAGGATATTGCGAGGTAATGTTATTTCCTTGCATTCTTTAGTCATTTATCTCTAGATCTAGGCTATTTAGTCTAGCAAGTATTAGTTTGATTTCTAGCTCTTATTTTAGGATATAATAGGGGATATTCCTCACTACTTAGAAGAGCTCCTAAAACACTTTTCTCCTCACTCAAATCTTGAAGCATCCAAGTGTTTCTTGGGGAATTTACTGGGCACACCTAACGATTTCCTGGAATCCCAAGGCTCGATACAAGGATTAAGCCTCAAGAAAGGCTACGTGTGACCCCACAACCCAAGTGGAAGTCAGGCACTGATCTCTTTTATTCTCTCTCTCACCCACTTTTAGTTTTAATTTCCTTTACTTTGTTTTAAAGGCAATCTAGTATTTGATCAAGTTGAATTTATTGATCCAGGTTACAATTTCATCAAGTTTGTAGGATATTTTTTTTAGATCTAGTTTGGACTTGACTCTTTCATTTGCAAATAGTTTTACATGCTCATTCATTGGAGTATTTTCATTTTGGATATAGTTGTCTTCTATATTTTGAAAGGATATAACGAAAACACAAGAGTAGATTAGACATTGCACTCATATCTAGACGATTTCACTTGGATTTGAATTTTGAAATATGAAGTGAATGATTTGTCATTTAGGGTTTTATCGCACTCTCATTGGTGCAATTTCCTTGAAACGCCTCACTTCGCTTGCACCTTAATTCACACTAAAACACTCCGTCGATGCTAGAAATCCTCAACGTTTAGTCAAGTTATGGTTCATTTTCTTATAAATGGATGAATCTACCATTTGATGAATTTAAAGGGCGCTAAACTTGGTAAAATTTTGTGGTTATATGCTTAAAATTACCTTTTTCAAGTGTTTGACCAGGGTTTGGGACACATTAATTCTACAATGCTATGCTTTATTTTGGGTCTCAAAACTACGAAGAACTCAATCGACAATAAATTCATGGAATGACTTGTTGATACGAGCCAAATCATTCATCATTAAGTTATGTTCTAACACTTTGCTATCCATTTTAAGGGTTGAGTACATCAATTAGTGTAGTTTTTTTAGGAGTATCTCTTTCTTGTTTAACATCCTAATGCACCTCATATATTGAAACGATTCCTAAGATACTTGAATTGATCCATGATAAATGCTAAACTATTCACATTTTTATTTTGATTGTTGGTTATTCAATGTTTTGTATATGAAGCTTTGTATGGACTTGTTGAAAATTTTAAGTTTAATTCACCAAGTAGAGTAGAGGATTTCTTAATCACGTGCTTGAAACTCCTTAAACACATGTGAATTATGATCTTCATTTGACATAAATAACTATGGCTATTATGGGATATAATGGCAAGTACTAAGGTCTGGAATGTTCGTGGTTGATATTTCACTTGTACATTTCTAATAATTGTGCATGTGTTTGTTTATCAAATGCAAATCAAAAAATATATCCTTCTATACATTTATTCACAGTCTCCCATCGAACTAAGGATGGTAAGATGAGCTATGAGCCAATTGACTACCCAAACAAGAAAATAATTTAATCCAAAATTTTCTAGTGAAAATTGGATCTCTGTCACTTACAATAATCTTGGGGAATCCATGTAGCTTTTGAACTATTTCCATGAATGTTGCAACTACCATACTTGCTTTCATTTAGACCTCCAACTGCCCAATACAACTTTAATCACTATTGCACTCCCAACTCTACAGTCCTCCATTGTTGTACATTCAACTCTACAACGAATACAAAGAATCCTCCTCTACTACATTTTCTATCAACTCATTGTTGTTATCCTCATGTCCATTATTGCATATCCATCTGCAACAATACCCTTACCATGGAAATATGGAATTTCCATCTCATTCCCACTACAACTCACCTTCTCTTACTACTATTGTCTATGTCTCTCTTCCTTCATCACGATGCTCCTAGCCATGAATCATCTGCACAACTCGATCTAAGTCACGTCCCATCTAGGGAATCCCCACTGCCCTTTTTCATGCAGTGTACAAAGTGCCTTCGATGTATCCAACCACTCATGCTTGAAGCCACACAACATGGAGTCGCATGCTCACATGTTACACCTCCCTTGACTCAATCCACAACCACGCGTAGACTACCTTAGACAATGATCATGTAAGCATATTCACATTGTTCAAAATTTATCAGAGACATACCTTCAATGGCCTTCCTCTTCACACAACACCTTCACATTTGGTCCTCAATAGTATTCAATCCTTCTAACATTCTTTTGTAGCATGTCTTCTTCCTCCAGAAGATTTGTAATCTTCTCTCTTCCTATGACATCAACATCTTCAACAAATTCCCGTTCTTCGGGATTGTAAGTTCATCCATCTTCAACTCAACATATTCACCCATGCTTCCACCCAGGTCATTTATCTTCATGACATCATCTTCCACTTGGGCATTCTCTTTGGGAATCTTCATCATTTGCAACCTTTGTGAATTTCCATTGTTGCAATCTCTACAAATACTTGTTTACCTTTCAATTGCATCTTCTTCCTATCCAAGCACATTCTCTTCATCTACAGCTGCAAACTTCCTCCTTCCTACAAACAAGAAAATAACATGTTAAAGGAAAACAAGAATTCCATCTTCACTCTCTCCTCTCTTCGCTACATCCAACACACACCACATGTGCCTCCATCCTCTACTGCTATAATTTTCTTATGTCTCTATTCAAACTCATTTCCTTCATGTCCACTCTCATATCTATCCACCATCCAGGTAACAATGCACTCACTGCTACCAACATACTCCTTGGAACATAAGAGCCCAATCTCCTGTACAGGAAACCTTTTGACTGCATTTTCTCTTGCAACCTACGCATGTGGTAAAAAAAAACCCACACACTCGCTCATTTCCAATGATTATGCTTTCATCTCAAGATAATAATCATGGATAACTTCCATCATGAATTCCATCTCATTTGATCACAAATTCTCTCATGACCCATGCTTCCTCTTCTATCTCAAGATAACAATTATGGATAACCGCCACCACAAGTACCATCTCCTTCGATCATGAAATTATTTCACGAACCACACTGCCTCTTTCATCTCAAGACAATAGTCATGGATAATTGCCACAACTACCTTCTATTTCTAGCAACAAATTATCTCAGAGACATCTTCCTTCTTAGCAACAACCTTCTAGACTTTACTTCATGCAACTTTTTGTTCTTGACTATCTTCATCTTCTCACAACTTCAATCTTTTCACTTTGACATCTAGTCCTTTATCTCGTGCATATTATTTGCCTATCCAATCTTGATTCTGAATTTTCTACCACTCCATCATCTTCATTCCTTTTAACTCTTGGTTCCTGCACCTCCTCGACCTGCTCATCTTCACAGAGAAATCCTCGGGATTTGTCATGTAGCCCTCAACCAGACTACCATTCATAGGCCCTTTATCCAACACTACCTCCCACCATTCTTCTTCCAGCAAACACAAGCTGAAACAACATTCTCCCAGGTCTTCTTGCTACCATGGTTACACATGAACACAAACAAGAAACCAAATCCTTAGGAGCATAACCAATCTCTCATCCTCTTGCAAGTTATTTCATTCAAGAGTTGTAGCTAAATTGGTACCTTTTCAAAATCTTCCTTCCCATAGTTGAACCTTTCCCTGCTACCACCTGATGTAGTGAGAATCCACACCCTTCCCATTAAAGTTTATACATAGAAAAAAATAGTTTCTCTTACACAAGATTAAGAACACAACTACTCCAAAACTGCTTTTTCCTAATATAAACACATATATTTGTCCACTTCGAGCCACACTACAACCACTAGGGTTTCACATTGGCATTTTTTTCTCTTTTGTTGCACTAGTAGAACACAAGTTTGCACTAAACATCTGCACAAATTCTCCAATATGAAATCAAGGGTTAGTTCTTAACCTAAGGGATCATCCTCCCTCCAGCACAGACTTTTCTCATCTCCCAAATCCTCTCTTTTTTTCTCTTAGAAAGATCTATGCTCGTACAACAAGAATGCTCATTCTCTCTGACATCATTCAACGAGATCTCAACAACAATGAAAATACACTAACATTGTACAACACATTAACACCATCAGTTGTGACCATCTACAAACGATCATCAATCCAAGCACACTCTTTCACATACCTGCACCCACCCATAGATAAACACAATTGAACCATTCTCCACATATAAATGGACATCATTCATAGATTTATAGTCCTCTAGACAGTGGAAACATAATATACAACACTACATATAGAATATAACACATCCATATAATCTCACAAGTCTTCCACGCATAGACATGAGGATTTAATCTAGAAACCTAATTTCCTTTTATTGATTGCTTATAGAATAAAATACAATACACCAACTCCAAGGTTGCATATGTGAGTTTGCAACATTCGTTGGATTTCTAGGCCGAAGGCCATGGTAATCACAACCATTCCTCCATCACTTCTCTCACTAGATCTGCTTCTCCCTCTTCAAGCTATACCCTCTGTAAGCTACCTCTAAGATTTCTCAATGTTGTGTTTATTCACCTTCAGAAGTTGTTCACCTTCATCTTCCGAAAACCTACCATGTTCTATAGCAGCTATCATGTTCTTTAGCAACCTTCCCACAACTCTCCTACAACAGCTTCCTACAACAAGTTCTCATACCCATCTTCACCCTACCATCCCTAGGATGACTTCAATGTTGATGCATCAGATATGGAATGGAGGATGGAAAGTAGGGCCACCTACTTCAAATTAGGAGATCAAAACACAAATTTTTTCACAATTTTGCTAATTATAGAAAAATTATAAACACCATATAGAGAATGAAAAGTGAGGAAGGAATAAAGGTGAGAAACTTTCATGATTTGGATAATCTAGGTGTTTCACATTTTAAGAATATTTATACAGAACTTGAAAGGGATAATATAGCCGAGATTGTCAAGTTTTCTACTTACTTTCCTAGACTAGTCTTTGTCGAGGACAATCGGTGGATGTATGAGGAGGTATCCCATGAAGAATTACTAAATGTGCCATATTCCTTTCATAAATACAGGAGTGCATATCCTAATGGGTGGACAATTGAGTTTTTCCTGGGCTTCTTTCATTTGTTAAGGGATGATACTCTCAAAGTGGTTGAAGAAGTCAAACAAATTGGTAAGGCTCTTGGTGTTATCAACGCTTATTTGCTTAAACTTATTCCTAAAGTTGATTGTATACACAATTTTGATGGTTTTAGACACATTACTCTATGCAATTATGTCTATAAGATTATATCATAAGTGTTGGTTGCTAGATTGAAGAAGTTACTTTTACACTACTTCTCCCCCGAACAATCTGGTTTTCAAGAGGGTCGACAAATTCATGAAGTCGATGGTTCAACTCAAGAGGGACTACAAACAATCAAATCCAAACATATTCTTGCAATATTGTTAGAACTAGGCTTATGATATGGCTTTTTTGTTGTACTTGAGATTACTACTTATTCATGTTGGCTTTACTCTCTTTATTGTAAACTAGATTATGGGATGTGTGACTACTACAATTTTGTCGTGTTAATCAATGCTTTAGATTCTAGATTTTGTAAACCTTCTTAAGGCCTCAGACAAGGATACCCCTTGTCTTCTTATCTATTCATTCTTGTAGCCAAGGGTTGGAGCAAGATAATAATTGAAGCAAAAAGGTAGAAACATATTCAAGGAATTACGATTGGTGGCGAAAAAACCCTATCACAATTACTATTTATGGATGATGTCTTACTATTATGTTATGGCACTTTGGAAGAAGGTAGGTACTTTAAGGAGATCTTATAGCTCTATAATTCTACTACAGGAATGCAGATTAATTCTCACAAGTCTACATTGGTTACTAATGAACTCGATGAGGAGTTGATCTATACTTTGAAGGGGTCGTTTCCTTATAAGTACTTAGATTTTCAGTAAGGAATAAAATATTTTGGGTTCACAATCAAACTTGATGGTTATGGTAAACAAGATTGGTTGTGGCTATCAGTAAATATAGAGAAGAGAATTTCATTATGGTGTAACAGGTGGATTTATAGAGAGGGAATATTGGTTTTGATGAAATCAGTGTTGGAGGTGATACATATGTATTGGCACATGTTTCTCCACATCCCTACATGCATTTTGGAAAAATTTTGGAGGACTTGTTTCAATTTCCTTTGGAGGGGATTTAGTGATAATTTGGGTACCCGCCTAACCAAGTGGAAGTTTATTGCTAAACCTTAGGATAAGGGTGGATGGGGCCTAAAGAACATCCTTAATTTTGATATTTTGGTAGCAAAAAAATTTTTTTGGAATCTAATCTCCAAACAAATCTTGTGGAAGAGAATCACTCTACAAAAATACATAGATCCAATGACACTTCGAGGTTGAATCAAGTGTGAAAGGAAAAGTGACAGAATGTTTCAAACCATTGGAAAACATTGAATTTAGTTTTTTCCTTTTATTGGATCCTATCTAGTTTGGAAGATTGGAAATGGCACAAGAGTTAGGGTAAGAGTAGATGCAATTATGGGATGTGGTAATGGAATTTCCTTCCATTGGTTTTAATCCAATATCCACAAGACATTGCTAGGTATACTTTGAATCAGATATGGAACTCCTCGCTAATACTATCTGGCATCAAGTGTGGATGTCGACACAAGACTTGGGGATGGAAGTGGATTTATTTATCTTTTATTTTTACAAAAATGGGTAATATTTATATTGGAAATATGCTACAGCTAAGTTGGAGCGTAGTAATACAAAAGGATGTTGCCTTTTAACAAAAACCAACGTAATTATCAGGCTATATGTGTCGGGTACAAAAAAGTCCAAATCATCCTTCATAGAGGATTTCAAAAAGTTTTTTCTAGTATAGACACTAAAAAAGACACCTGGTATCCATATTATTCTACATAAACATATGAAATATTAATGAAAACCATGCTTGCTGAGTGCCTCATCTTGACTGATATTTATGGGATGTGATTCCTTATTGCCTAAGTCTGTGTCTTCAATGATTTGCTGAATTGTTTCATCTTCCTTTGGCTCATCAGGGGAAGAATTCATTAACATTCTATAGTTTGAGGTAGTTGTGTGGGAACCCTTGTTGAGGTTATAGGCCATATTCCTTAACATTGAGTATACATCTTCTAGAACTTGGATTTTCCATTTTTCCTGCACAAGGGTGTCAATGACCACTACATTTCAAGAAATGCATTAATGTTCATTCTCATGTACCTTAGTTTTCACGAAAAGTATGGACATCCTTTTATTTCTAATGAAATCCTCATGCCTGCATAAAACTCTGTGCATTTCCCAAATTTCCTTGTAATCCATATCTTGAATCTTCCATATGTTTCTGAATAGAGAGTACACGATATAAACCTAGAGGAATGATTCCAAAAGGATGAGTTGAGCCTTTCCAAATAGTAAGGATAGAAAACACCCAACATGTGCAAATGTCATCTCAAGAAGTAAAATACACAACATATGCAAAATAACACAACACACACAGGAAACAAACACAAAGTGGTCGCAAGTGGCCAGTATGAGTCTCCTTCATTGAAGTCATTCAAAGCCCAAAAATTGAAATTCAAAACATCCCCCAATAAGAATCTAATTGGAAACAAAGGGATGACAAACCCAATACCCCTAATTCCACTGCTGAGAACCAGGAGCAAGAGACCAAAGCTAACAAAGCTCCAAACAAGCACCGACGTAGAGTGTTAGACCACAATAGTAACCACCAAAGATTAGTCCAAAACCATTGTAAAGACACCAAAGAGTTCCAACAAAGTTCTAATGGGAGGGCTTACCTAAATTTCATATAGAAACAAAGTCGACTACCACAAATTCTCCTCATCAGATGTTGCACTTTCCCTCCAAGTCATAATCCCACCTTTCTGCTGCATAATATTTCCACAAGCTTCAAATTGATGGAAATACATTAAGGCTAGCACGTGTGGGGATGTCATAAGGGTGATGTGCATTGCATCTGTGATGAACCAATCTGGTTCATATAAAAAATATCCAAAATAAATGGAATAACATAAAAGAATCCCGCGAGAACTTGTCTCATGATGATGGGTTGAGATACCAAGCCCGAAACATTGAGAAAACAAAAACCGTAACACATGGTCTCCAACACTCAAAGATAAAATAATCCATCTAGATAAAATATTATATTGAATAAAATATGAGAGATGATGATAAAATGATGATACTACAATGAGGGGGCCTTTTCACTAAAAGTCATGTCATCTAGTTAAGGCATGTCCTTCCATTAGTTATTGATTATTATTTATTATTGGTATTTATTAGTGTGTGTGTGTGTGTGTGTGTGTGTGTGTGTGTGCACATGTGTATGTATGTTTATTGCATCGCCTTTCCCTTTAGAAATGCTTTGTCCTCAAAGCATATATAAAGGCTTTACATTTTTTCTCTGGCTTGTAATGCCTTTGCATGATTCTTTGTTCTTGATGTTGTCATGGTTGATGATACAAGATGATATGAGTTATGAAGAGTTGAGCATAATTGTCAAATTGTAAAAGGATTAGAGCACCCCGATTCAATTTTCTACAAAACTGTGTGGCAACAACTTATGTGATTTGGGAAATGATAAGATTCCACACTTGAGATTCTTCAATATTATAGGGTCTTTACTTAGCTTCTCAAATCGATTTTGTCTTTGGCTAGCTCGTCGAATAATATGATGACTTCTATAATTTGGATGACGATAAGGCATCCTTGTATCTTGCATCTTATTTTTGGAAACCTCATCTTTTGATACTTTCGATGATATGTTGGTTGATAAGATTTCATTTGAAACTGTGTTGATTCCTTTTTCCATAGTCTAGGTATTTACAACTGATGACTTCTCTATTTCAATGGGATCAATCATTTTTTCCTTATTAATCAATGGTTTCTTGTTGGTAAGTTGCTTTAGCATTTCTTGTTGTGACTTATTTTCATTCTTAAGCTTCTTGATTTGTATATGTAGGTTTTGATTATGATTCTTTAGGCGTCAGTGTTAATTTTTTTATTCGTCGACTTTTTCCATGTCTTGATTCTCTGTTTTCTCAGCTTTTAACCTTCTGTTTTTTTCAAGCAACCTCTGGTTAAGGTTCTTTAAGCGAGAATTTTCTTCATATTTTTCTAATAGATTCTTCTTGAATTCCTTCTCGCGATCTTCCAACTCTCATTCTATTTTTTTACACTGCTTTATAACCTTCATCTTCTTGTTTTACACAAGTAATTTTTTACTATGATATTTTAGGAAAGAAATTTCCTTGTCCTTTTCTAAAAATTCCCTGTAAAACATATCCTCGAGGTGTTTATATTTATGTTGTGATACTTACTTGTTTTGTCAATGTTTGGCTTGTTCGTCCTCTAATTGTTTTTTTTTTTGAGTTACCTTGATCTTCCAATTATAATTTTTGGGTACATTAGATTGTGGCACCTAATGGGAGCAGTGTTTAGTGCTTGACTTGCAAATCCAATTTTGTTTTCTTCTACTCTTAAACTAGATTTTCTTCTTGTCATTTGCTACTTCATTGAAATGATTGTTTTTATCCCAAGTTAACCTAGTTTGTTGAAGTTTCATTATAATTTGATGTATTTGTTCATGTATCTTCATATCTATTTCCGTTGATGATAACATGATTGCTAAGACTTTTGAAATAATACTTTTATTTTTCTTGATCCTAATAAGAACCAAACCTTACTTATGTATAATTAGTGAACACAGGGTCCCACTTTCCTTCTTAAATCTTTGAATTGAAATTCTTCCCTTCGCTCTTATTTGCTTTCACCTCGTATACCTCATTTGCTAGAATTCAAGATATGTGTTGGTCTTGGAATAAAATATTTAATATTACTTTGATTTTATATCATTCCCTTGCACAATATTTTATTTGGATACCTGAAATCTCTTATGCCCTTTTAATTTTCATCTTATAATAATAGAGAATTTTGATTAACTCAAACCTTCTTAACTTTCATAAAGTGTATTAATCTCTTATGCCTTTTGTTTCTAAAAGGATCTCTTTCTCTTATACGTGAAAGGATCTTTTTCAATTGGCGTCTAATATTCTAAGAACATGGAGGGTTGGCCAGGGAAACATGATCTTCAGAATGTTGAAACTATGGAAGATTGTTTGAAGATTTGGTATAGTGGAAATGAGTTGAAGAGTCTGAGACCTATCCCAAATTTTGTTGTTATGAGGCTTATGGATTGCTAGAAATTCACTTGTTTTTTATGACAGAGTAATACCTACCTTCCAAATCTCAACACAAGTCATTGATATATTTCAACTTTGTTATTGTCCTCATAAAACTATGATCCACAAACATGCATGTGAAGTATTGATTGATAAAGAAAAATCCTTGGGATTTTTTTATGGGGCACGTTGAGGTCCCGAGGCAATAAGCAATCTAGGAGGTATTCTCTTTCTTTAAGAGTCCTATTATTTCCAGTTCAAAGCTAATCTTAGCATAGGTACTAACAACTTTGAAGAATTTATGGCTCTCAAAATTCTAACGAAGATAGCTCTAGATAGTGGGAATGGGAACCCCTAATTTTTTGGTTGACCTTGGTTGTTGTGACAAACAATCATATCTTGAGGACGTCAATCCCACTTTTTTGTAATGTGCTTTGAGCACCTGCAAAATGCATTTTTTTTTCTTATTGGGATAGAATATATGTTCTTTTACTTGGAAAAAAATATATGAACTTAATAATAATTTAGTTGACTCCCTTGTACTTAAGTAAAGAATGAGGGAGTCAGTACCATGCTAGCACCATTCCACGGATTTTTTTCCCTCTTCCCTATGTTTCTAAGTGGAAGTGTCACCCCATGGGACTTAGCGAGAATCGATCTTGCAACCTCCATGGGTAGTACACCTTAGCGAAAAGGGATGGACCAATTAACTTATGCCTTGGGACACAATTTTTTTGCATTTTTTTAACAAAAAGAATAATAATTGTATTGGAAAAAAGATGCAGCCAAGATGGACAATGTAGCAATACAAAATGATTGATTTCTCTTAGCAAAAACCAACATTACTAAAATGTAGTATGTGTCGGGTACAAAGAATTCCAAATCATCCTTTACATGCGATCACAAAAAGTTTATGCTAGTGTAGACACAATAAAATACACCTAATATTGATATTGTACTACATAACAAGAAATATTAATGAAAAATATGCTTGTTGAGAGCTTCATTTGAACGATATTGGTGGGATACAATTCTTAGTTTCCCAAGTCCATGTCTTCAATCATTTGAGGGGATGTTTCTTCTTCCTTGACATCATCAGAGGAAAAATGCATTGACATTCTATAATTTGATCCAGTTGAGTGGTAACCTTTACTAAGGTTATAAACCATATTTCTTAACATTGAGCATTCAACTTCGAGAACTTGAATTTACCTGTTTTTTTTAACAAGAGTGTCCATAATCACTACATTCTGGGATATGAATTTGTGCTCATTCTCATGTACCTCGATGGTCACTAGAATATAAATGTTCTGATTTTGTTTTAAAATCTTCATAACTAAGTAGTACTTTGTGCATTTCTTCTCTTTTCCTGTCCACAACTAGAAACTTCCACTATAGACCAAACAAAGGATAGATAATGAGCACCCAAAGTAAGAATTCCAAAATACCAAGCTAGACTTTCCCAATTGGAAAGCATATTAAATTGGATTGGGATTCCAACATGAAAGGAAGATGCGTAATAGTATTGAAATTACACTACACAGAGAGAGAATAGGGTGGTCATGGGAAACTGGCTCAGATATCCTTTCTTGGAATCTAACAGAACCTAGCAAATGGGAATCATAACCTCCAACCACAAGAGACTACCTAGGAAGAGAAGAAACCTAAGGCCACGTTGGCGCTTGAATCCATTAGGATCAAAACGGAAACCTCACAAGGATACAAATCCCCTTGTGTTTTTATAGAGGTGGTACTCCTCTGTTATGATTTTCGTGGGACTCTAGGTCTTCAGAATGTGGGACTTTTACAAAAGTTCATCATGGTAATCAAAGAAAAAGTAAAGATGCAAAAATGGAAAATGTTTTTGTTTTCTTTTAAAGAAAGTTCCTGAGAATGGACCAGGAACCACACACATTCACACATTTAGAGTAATAAGCAAAATTTCCTCACATCCATCATAGTTGGGCTAAAGATTTTTTATCACATAAAAATAAAAGAAAATGATTTGCATGCATAAGAGAACTTTGACAAAGTGATACATGGGTGGCTCAAACAAAGATAACGATAGATCAACCTCAAATACTTTATATTCAGAAAACTAGGTTACAAAGTACAGTCGAGATTGTTCCCAAAATAGATCTCTTGAAATTTCTAAAATATATATAGTTTATACATATCCTCCGAAATTTAAATGCGTTTGTCATAAACACTGGGATTGTGGCTCCCGCAGACCATAAAGAAAATATATATATGAATGAAGTTTGTAGAAGGAAGAAAGTGGGCAAAGGAAGACAACAAGACCTAGTAAGAAGAAAAAGGAAATTATCAGTCTTCGGTTAAACCTTTCTATTTAAAGAGGTGGAGTAACTAGATGAAGAACTCGATAAAGAAAGAAGGAAATGATTAGTATGAACTTACTATGATGGTATCTTTCTCGCTCATTTTCTCGTTGATGTCCTTTTATCGTTTTCATCGACGGTTACAGGAATAGTCTCAACTGCTTTTTGCCCTTCATCAGTCAATTTTTTGATAGCTTTTTTAAACCACTCTTCGATGTAGATTCTCATTGATACCACGTTCATTTCATGCCAAATTTTTATATTGAAAATCTCACCCTCCAAGTCCCTTAGATAAATGGAAATCTTACGCAAAGCTTCTTCAATATCTTGATTTTTTATTGAATAATCCACTAGCTAGTTATCTACGTCATCTTCATTATACTCAAGAATGCCATAGAACTTTTCAAATGATAACCCTTTAAAGATCTCAACTTGTTTGTCAAAGGCTTGCTTGGTTAGGAACAACAAGTTGAGAATCAATTTGGGGTCTTGGACCTCATTGGTGCTCCCAGCTAAGTCTATCTCAGTCATCCTCTTGAATAATTCTTCCTTCTTTAATACAGCTTGGTCACATGCTTGGACAATGATATTCAAGTTTTTAACCTTTTCCTTCCAGCATCCATTCAGTTGTTTTATCAGGTTCAAAGAAGGGAGATCCTACTCTCTTGTTATCAACTCTGTCATATTGGTAACTTTAAAACTGAAAGGGTACGACCGCATCAAGGTAAAAACCTTGTTAATTTTTCAAATCCGCCTATAAATATTCATGGAAGGCATGTTCCCTCGTTCCAAAAGAAACCATGTTATTTGACATCTGCCAAGCCTCTGTAATGAGTTCCATTATTTTCTTAATGTTCTTCTCCACATAGCGCCTAGCTCATGTGAGTAGGCTTGAGGATCCTTTCAGTTTAGTTGCAGGTGTGGTAGGCCCAATCATTGTTAAAGGACTAGAAAGTACTGGGAGAGGCATTAAATCTTCTTCCAATTATTTGACTCTTTCCTTTCACCTGGTGTTCTCTGCTTCAAGGCCTCCAGTAGAATCGTCTAGAGCATCTCCATTTTCTCCGTGAATTTGAGAAATTTGGGAAGGTCGTATGTTCTATAGGTTAACCTCTGAACGAGATTTCCCCTTTTTATTCTTTACATTTCTTTTCTCAATAATTAAATTTTTGGACTCACTGTCAAAAACAATGCTCTAAAGTACAAAAGACTCTTCTTCATGGAAGGTATCCCTCTCAATTATTTTCATCAGAGGATCCTGGTGATCCATGTCCTCTAGCTGATCAGCGTTGGGGAACACTTTTTCGATGTCAATCTCGAGTTCCATATCTTCGAGGGAGAGGTCGTGGATGTCGCTTTCGACTCGAGGTTATTCCTCTTCTTGCACAATATTTTTTTTTCTTCCTCAAGGGAAGTTTATGGGAGATTTCAATTTTTCCTGAAGGATTTGTTATCTCCTCCTCAGCCTGAAGACATGTGGGTTGCTTTCTTAATTGGGTGGGTCATTAGAGAACTGCTTCGAGATGTTGTACTTTTTGGAGTGACAGTTCGGGATTGGGCACTCTTCTCGCTGAGACCTTTTCCTTTCTGTTTGTATGACTCATTGGTGTTGAGTATTGTTTCCAAGTCGCCAGTTTCATGAGCAGGAGTGCATGAGTCATTACCTCTGTCTTCATTCAAAACAATATTAATAAAAGAATTGTTGAAGCCAATTTCCAGTAGATGTTCTACAAAAGTTCCGCTAGGGTCGAACCCTTTTATCCTTTTAGCATATCTTAGATTCAGGTTGTGGAAGTGGCCTGCAAATTCATCAATCTTTTTCATATTTCTAAATATGAAGTCCCCAACTTTCCAAGGCAGAGGTATGAATTATTTTTTTCTCTTTTCATGGAAAAAATGAAACCAGTAGTTGTACTGCCTTGCTACTTCAGTAATAAACATTTTGTCAGATATATGGCATGGAAGGAAGGAAGGATTTTCCTTGGAACCAAAAATCCTTATGACATTGTAATTATCCATTTGTTCTAGTGTCCCCTTCCTATCTAGGAACTTACTCGTCTGATCAGACATCCAGGGGGTATCTTTCCAAACAAAAAACTTTTAAAAATTGAGACAGAGTCATTAAAAACTTAATAAAAATGTTGGGAGACTTTGTGCCTTCATAATGTTTGATACCAGAAGGTTATCGGATCAAATTCACAGTTTACCTTCTTACACACAGATAATCTCGGAAACTGACAGGAATGTGCTATCGCGAAAACCAAATAAGAGGACATAAATAAGTTCTTATCCTTTTTTTATTGTGATAATTGGGAAGATATTTCAATGGAAATCAACTTGCTCGAATCGAAAATGGCCTGTTCCTTTATCCTGAAGTATAAAATGTAAAGAATCATGCAAGAAATGATGGTTGTATTTTCTTGTTCTTCTCTCCTCGTGAAAATCCAAGCAATTTCCTGGAAAGGATTTTTATATGAGCCAACCTATAATATCGTGATGTCCTTGGGGACGACTGCTAGGTTCTCTAGGAACTCAGGTAGGAGGTCTAACCCATTGTCATGCTTCTTTAAGAATTGAAGGTAAGCATTGGCTCGGGAAGTCTCAACATCTTATGAAATACCCGAGGTGACAGAGAGACAGGGGAATGGTACCGCAATTGAATGATCTGTTGGCTTGGACTATATCTCTCAGCACACCAGGAGACCAACTCCTTACAGTTAAAAAACTCTGGGATGTAGCCTTCACGAGCGATTCCATACGTCCAGATTACTTCCTTTTGGGCAGAAGGGGATGAGTAGTAAGAATATGCTCTGGACCACTGAAATTTCCGGTCCTCACGCCCGAAAATGTTCAATGTATCTCCAAAAAATTGTTGTCGAGTTGCTGCCATAAGTTGAAGGAAATGTTCCTTTTCTCTAGATAATGTTTAAAATGAACACTTGAGAGGGATAATATAATCCTCCGCAAATCCTAGTTTAATGCGTTTTAATAGGAGATCTCCTCGAGCCCTTCTCTTATTAATGAGAATCTTTACGAAACCTGCACGATGAGTTGTTAGCTTTAAAGAATACTAAATGTGTGTTGGGAAACATGTGAAGTTGGTGAGGATGAACGTGATCGAAATAGTATTTGAGGATTTTGTGAACCCGGGAACTCACGAACCCGCAACTACAAAAAGTAAAAAAAAAATGAATAAGTGTTGTAATGCGGTCGGTCGGATTCAACAAAGGAGGAATGAGATACTTGGAAGCGCGGGGAGTTTGGGGGTCAAAATGTAGATCGTGGATCTTTTGGATGTAAAATTTATATCACGGAACATGGGGTATGAGAGTTTGACTATGCCAACCCGGGAACCCGCAATTGCAAAATCGGGGAAGTATAGTATAGCGCGACGGTCAGTCGGACTTGTGATGTGAGGGTGTGGATGGAGATGAGGATCCGCAAGTCTACCAATCCGTCATTCTAAAAAATGACTAAGTATAGAACTAGAAAGGGAGAGTAGAAGGGAAAAAGAAAAAGGGGAAAACGAGTAAGTATAAAAGATGGAAAAGAAAGGGAGAAAAGAAGTTGGGCAATTAGAAAAGGGGAGGGAAATTTCGGAAGCGGGAATTGATCTTAACAACGGGCTCCGACTGTGGGATGATAACCCCCTGTGGTTTGTCAAGAATCCAGAATCTCTCGTGACCAGGTGCTTTCACCCAATGGGATATGGAGTCAGAGTAAGAATATACAGACTGAACAAAAACACAATTATATACAATGAGAATGAAAAAGTCTTAGTAGAAGAAACCTTTCAAATGTTTCCCGTTGACAGACAACATTAATATTTTTCCTTTCATGTCTTGGAGCATATAGGAGTTAAATCCCAATATCTTCTCAACAACATCTGGTCTAATCCAGAGTGCTTCGAACTTTGTATGCATGGATGGATTCTCCTTGGCCTTGTTCCAAAGTAGCACCATCTCTCTCTTATGGAAGTTATTCATAGTTGTGCTTTGATCAAAATATATCTTGACGCTCAGTTTCCTCTGAGAAGTTTGATTCAGGGCTTTGCTTCTTTCCTCTTCCAACTTCAGCAACTGGTTGATTCTCCTCTGGATGGGTGAACTGTTTTTTGTATATGCAGTATTAACCACAGAGATCAATGCATTTAGCTCGAGACTAATTGACATTTTCGCCTCTTTCTCGTAAACCAATAGATAAGAAGACATCCTTGTGTTATCCTTCAGTGTCATTTTGCTTGCCCATAATGCATTTGTCAACTTTAGATTCCAATTCCTTTGGTTGCTATCAACAGTTTTCTTCAATAACTACACAAGTATTATGTTTATGGATTCAGCAAGGCCATTACCTTGTGGATAAAAATTCGATGATTGACCCATGATGATTCTATATTGTCCACAAAACTCCATGAACTTTGACCCGATGAAGATCGAACCATTGTCAGTGATAAATTTATCAGGGACTCTGAATCTCGATAGAATGTTGTCTTTGAGGAATTTAATCAGTTCTTCAACATCAGCCTTCTTTAGTGCCACCGCTTCCGTCCATTTCGTGAAATAATCAGTAGTTGTTAGGATGTACATATGCCCCTTTTTAGACTTTGGATTAATCATCCCAACAACATCAAGTCCTCATTAGGAAATTTTTGTTCGACCATAATGGGTTGCAAAGGCATCGTAGATTTCTTCATTTTTCTTGAAAACTGTTGGCATGACAAACACTCCCTTATTGTGGCATACGAATCTCTGAATATTGATGGCCAGTAAAATTATGCTCTGATTATTTTGTGGGTGGTTGAAATAGGTGCAAAGTGTCCACCACATATTCCCTCATGGAATTCTCTGATAATTTCTTAGGCTTGATTTTCGTCGAGGCATCTCATCAAAATTTCTTCTGAACAATATTTCAACAATCATCATGTATTGATTCACCTTCATCTTCAGTGTCCTTCGCTCCTTGGGATTCATGGTGACAGGAAATTGCATGAACCTTAAATAGAATATAATATCTTCGTACCATTTTGAATTAGCGAATGGTTCTCTGACTGAGATTGAAATCATCCCATCGACCGAATCCCCATTCACGATGAGATTGCATAAACCTTGTCCTTTGATTTCCTTTAAAGGTTTAATCTCAATATCATATTCTTGTATCTTTTCCAACCACTTAGTCCATTTTCCTTCTCTCAACTATTGATTTAGAAGCATATTTACTGGTGATGAGGGAACATAATCTATAACATGGGATTTTAATATATATGTCTGAAAGTGTGCTACTACTTTTACAAGAGACAATACTTGCTTCTCCAGTTCTGAATACGTCAACTCATAGTCATGTAGGGTTTTTCTCATAAAACTTATTGGGATTTCTTCTTCATTGTTATTTTTATGAGTGAGAACGGATACAACAATTGTCTCTGTAGAAAATTAATAGATAATGAAGTCTCTTTGGAAATCCGAACTGGTGAGGATAGGAGCAGTGGTGATTTCTCCTTTAATATTGTTGAACTCATCCTGAGAATCTTTTGTCCATTCAAAACTATGCTCATTTTTCAACAACAAATTGATCGGCTTTATGATGCTTGTGTAGTGAGGAACAAATCTTCACACAAAATTGATTTTGTCGAAGAATGACTGGACTCATTCTTGGATTTTGGGGGGTTGAGCTTGTTTATTTCTTTAACTCTTTTTGGATCTATGTAAATCCATTCCTTGCATCCAATATGGCCCAACAATTTGCCTTGAGTCACAGCGAACAAGCATTTCTTTGGATTCAAAGAAACGCCATATAATCTACATCTTTCAAAAACCTTTCTTAAATGATGGATATGATCCTCCCTTTTCTTTGAATGCACTGTCAAGTCATCTTGGTGGTCTGCCATAAACTTTCCTATCAACCCGTTGAATGCATGATCCATGGCCCTTTGGAATGTGGCTCCAGCATTCTTCAAACCAAAGGGCATTCTAGCATATGCATATGTCTCCCATGGTGTGATAAATGAGTCTTTTCCCTATCTTCCTTATCCACTAAGACCTGGTTATATGCAGAGAAACCATCCAACATGGACATGCAGGCTGATCCAGTAACTTGTTGTAGAAGAAACTCCATGTTAGGCAAAGGAAATTTATCTTTTATGCTTGCTTTGTTAAGGTCTCTGAAGTCAACACACATCCAGATTTCCCCGGTATTTTTCCTTACAATCACTGGATTTGAAAGCCGGTATAAATGTCTGATGGGATAAATTATCCTTGCCTTCTTCAACTTCTCGAATTCGATTTTTACTAAAGGTTTCGGCTTGGAATTCATCATCCTTATTTTTTGTTTTACTAGTTTCGCTTCTTCCCTCAAAGGAATGATATGTTGGAGTATGGTTTTATCGTAGGCTTTCAAATCATCATAGGTCCAAGCGAACACATCAATATATTCTTTGAATAAGGAAACATATTGGTCAACCTCTTCAGTGGTGCAATCAACTCCCAAATTCAATTCCAATATTGACTTTTTTTGTTTCTTGAACTTTTCGAATTGAAACTTCTTCAAGGAGATTCTTGGCATGATCCTCTTTTGTAAATAGGGATTCAACTTGTATACAATMTTTTGGGACGGTAGATGAGCTATCGTCTTCTTCATCATCATCGTTTAACAAAAAAAATTCCAGATGTTTATCGTTCTCAAATACTTGCAAGTACTCAATGTTATCGGGCACGGATAATCGAAAATCTCTTTATACCTAGAAAGACGTTTTTCTTTGGACATCGTCTGGACTTGATAACGAGGTCGCCAAGGCTAGTGAATCGGCCTTGTGATTCTTGTCTCTTGGAATGAAATAAATGTTGAAGGACCTGAAAGCTTCCATCAACTCGTTAACTCTTTTGAAATACAATTGTCTTTCCTTTTTTATTTTATACCTCTGGGTACCCTGATTGATGACCAAGTATGAGTCTCCAATTACAATGAGATGTTCTATTTTCATTTCTTGTGAAAGGATCATTCCCTTGATCAAAGCTTCATATTTTGCCTCATTATTTGTGCATGAAAACTCCAGTCTTACAACATGGGGATGCATAGTCTTATTTGGACTCAAAAGAACAATTCCAACTCCATTCCCAGATTTAGAATAGGCTCCATCGAATGACATCCTCCAGTAGCCTTCAAACAAATAATATTGGTTCCCCATGCCTTGAACTTGCTCTATGTTTTCCTTGTGCTCCATGTCTAGGATAGCATAGTTTCCAATGTTGGCATCTATATAATCTTCCATCAATTCATTGTCCTTCTTCTTGAAAGAGAAGGGTTTTCTAGGTTCACGGGGTACTTTAATCATCGCTCCCTCTTTGCCTGGTAGCATCATAAAACTTTCGTCGTTCATTATATATGCATCGATCATGGATGTCCAGTCTCTTCCTAGCACAACTCCATATGCTGGAGGAAGGTCTACTACAATAATATTGAAAATTGTAATGATATGGGGGGTTGTTGTAATCCAAGCATAAAAATCCTTGATTTCTCCATACGCTAAAACTTTTCTAGAATCAATCGCATATATGCTTTCATTGGTTTCATAATACTTAGTGAAACTCATGCCCAATGCCTCCATGGAAGCAAGTGGCATTATATTATTTTTCACACCAATGTCAACTAAACAATTATGTAGTGCAACATCATGATTTTCAATCGAGATATAGAAGGGCATAATTTTACCTCTCGGCTTGGCAGTTGTCAGGCTCTGGCTTTGTCTTGGACTTATAACGACAGCTTCAACTCTTTCAGATGGATCATCCAATAACTTAAAAATATTTTGTCATTGTTGGGGAATATTCACCACTTCCATAAAGGGAAAAGTTATCGTCAATTTACTTACATCCTCCACGACATTATATGTCATTTGAGTGGAGCTTGACGCCAAGTGTTTCCCTTTGGTTCCATTTCCATCCGTCACTTTCTCATTAGACACCTTTTCATTTGTTTTTTCTTTTTCTTTTTCCTTGTCAGAGTCACCTTTATTCTTGGGTCTATTTACAAATCCTTTTTTCTGGGCGACGTTTTCTTGCAAGTTGGGATCGTTGTTGCCCTCTCCAAATATATATATGGAAGTCTCGCATCCATTCATTTGCACAATTTCAGAGCTTTCATCAGGTAAGTAATAATTTTCTTGCTCAATTAATTGCTCGTCATAGACATCATCCAAAACAACCGCGTTTGGAGTAGATTGTATGGGAACCCTTGGTCTTTGTGGGTCATCACTATTCTCAAACCAAAATCTGTTTTTGGGGGGAGGGCTCCTCCTTTGCTCAGAGATTGGCATTCTTGGGTTTGGAATGTAATTCTCTCCCCTTCTGAGTCTGGTTATATCATTCTATATTTGTTTTATGGTTCTATTCATTTATGTAATTTCAATTCTTTGCTTAGTTTCTTGCGCCACCACAGGGTCAACCTTTACGTCAGGTATGGTCCCCTTGAAAAATCCTCCTCCTGTCGTTTGATTCTGAGCCGCTAGAGGTTTGAATTCTTCATTCTTTATTGAACTGGAAGATCCTTGATTATCAATATTTAATCCCTCCATCTGCCTTTGTACTCTTCCCAGTATAAGTTCGGGGTCGACACCCGTTTCAATCATAATTTCTTCCATCTCAGTGGATTTAGTCATTGCCTCCTCCCAAGTATCCATTTGGGATGTTCTGATGGAATATTTTACATTTGGGGGCATTGCATTCTTATAACAACCGAGAATGATAGGGTCATTTGGTACTTTATCTTTTGGAAATCTACTCAAGGTCTTATTGAACCTAAGATTAAAATCGCATATACTTTCGTTCTTCCTCAACCCAATCTGGATGAAGTTGATGAGGAGGGTATGGTAAGCAATTGGAGGGGTAAACATAGTTAGGAACATAACTTCAAGGTCGTTAAATGAGCAAATGGATCTATTTGGCAAGGTTGTATACCATTAATAATCTCTTTCTGATAAGGTTTACAGAAACAACCTTACCATGACGTTGTCATACTCAACACGGTGAAAGTCACAAACATCAAGAAATAAGTGCATATGCCTCTTTGCATCGATTGTTCTGTCTCCAAAAAATTACCTTAAGGTGCCCTTGGGGAGAACAAGGAGCTCATGCTGCTCACCTATGAGATTAAGAGGGGAATCTCTTACCCTCCTTCTCTTTCCAAACTCTGGGATTCTTTGATTTCTTGCGGCGTCTCTTCCACCTCCTTGTCTCTCCTCATGATGCTCGTCCCAGGGTTGTTCGTCTCTCGCTGCCATGTCTGGGGAGACTTCAGGGCTAGACTTTTCATTTCTAAGAATATAGATTTGCTTACTTTACTTATGGTAATGGGTCCCTTGTATTCATCTAACTTCGATCTTGACCTTGTTCTTGTGTTGCTCTAGCTAGCCTTTGATTTCTTTGATCATGTCATTCTTCTCTCATCTGTCTTCCGGAGGATTTTTCTTTCTTCTTCTTGGACTAAGATCTATCAAGACCCTTTTAACTCTTCTCTAGTCTGGGTTGTTGTTATTACCAGATTGTACAATTGGTGTAAAATGCTTCATTGATTATTCAATCCAATTTCCAAATGGGGTTGGTTACCCTGGGGTAAAGTCATATATTCATTCACAACGTTGAGCCAGATTCCAAATTTTTAGTTCATGTCCCTAGTATGGTCGCCAAAAATGTTGACGCTTGAATTTGTTAGGACCAAAACGACAACCTCACGACAATACAAATCCCCCTGCATTTTTATAGTGGTGGTACTACTCTGTTATGATTTTCGTGGGACTCTAGGTCTTCAGAATGTGGGATTTTTACAGAAGTCTGTCATGGTAATCAAAGAAAAATTAAAGATGAAAAAATGAATTTTTTCTCTTAAAGAAAGTTCCTGAGAATGGACCAGGAACCACACACATCCACACATTTAGAGTAAATAAGCAAAATTTCCTCACATCCATCATAGTTGGGCTAAAGATTTTTTATCACATAAAAATAAAAGAAAATGATCTACATGCATAAGAGAACTTTGACAAAGTGATACATGGGTGGCTCAAATAAAGATAATGATATCTCAACCTCAAATACTTTATATTCAGAAAACTGGGTTACAAAGTAAAGTCGAGATTGTTCCCAAAATAGCTCTCTTGAAATTTCTAAAAAATATATAGTTCATTACATATTCTCCGAAATTTAAATGTGTTTGTCATAAATACTGGGATTGGGGCTCCCGCAGGCCATAAAGAATATATATATATATGAATTAATTTTGTAGAAGGAAGAAATTGGGCGGCGAAAGACAACAAGACCCGGTAAGAAGAAAAAGGAAATTATCAGTCTTCGGTTAAACCTTTCTATTTAAATTGGTGGAGTAATTGGATGAAGAAGTTGATAAAGAAAGAAGGATGTGATCATTATGAAATTACTATGATGGTATATATCTCATTCATTTTCTCGCTGATGTCCTTTAATTGTTTTCATCGACGGTTATAGGAACAGTCTCAACTACCTTTTTCCCTTCATCAGTTAGTTTTTCGATAGCTTTTATAAACCACTCTTCGATGTAGCTTCTCATTGGTGCCACGTTGATTTCATGCTAGATTTTTATATTGAAAAGCTCACCCTCCAAGTCCCTTAGATCAATGGAAATATTACGCAAAGCTTCTTCAATATCTTGATTTTTTATTGAATAATCCACTAGCAAGTTATCTACGTCATCTTCATTATACTCAATAATTCCATAGAAATTTTCAAATGATAACCCTTTAAATATCTCAACTTGTTCATCAAAGACTTGATTGGTTAGGAACAATGAGTAGAGAATCAATTTGGGTTCTTGGACCTCATTGGTGCTCTCGGCTAGGTCTATCTCATCCAGTCTCTTGAATAATTATTCCTTCTTTAATACGGCTTGGTCACATGCTTGGACAATGCTATTCAAGTTTTTAACCTTTTCCTTCCAGCATGCGTTCAGTTGTTTTATCCAGTTCGGAGAAGGGAGATCCTCCTCTCTTATTCTCAACTCTGTCATATTGGTAACTTTAAAACTGAAGGGTATGACCACATCAAGGTAAAAACCTTCTTCATTTTTCAAATCCACCTGTAAATATTCATGGAAGGCATGTGCCCTCTTTCCAAAAGAAAACATGTTCTTTGACATATCCCAAGCCTCTGTAATGAGTTCCATTATTTTCTTAATGTTCTTATCCACATAACACCTGGCTGATGTGAGTAGGCTTGAGGATCCTTTCAGTTTAGCTTCAGGTGTGGTAGGCCCAATCATTGTTAAAGGACTAACAAGTACTGGGAGAGGCATTAAAGCTTCTTCCAATTCTTTGACTCTTTCCTTTAACTTGGTGTTCTCTGCTTCAAGGCCTCCAATAGAATTGTCTAGAGCATCTCCATTTTCTTGGTGAATTTGGGAAATTTGGGAAGGCCGCATGTTCCGTAGGTTAACCTTTGAACGATATTTCCCCTTTTTATTCTTTACATTTCTTTTCTCAATAATTAAACTTTTTGGACTCACTGTAAAAAACAATGCTCTGAAATACAAAAGACTCTTCTTCATCGAAGGTCTCGCTCTCAATTATTTCCATCAGAGGATTCTGGTGAGTCGTGTCCTCTGGCTGATCAGCGTTGGGGAACACTTTTTCGATGTCAATCTCGAGTTCCATATCTTTGAGGGAGAGGTCGTGGATGTCACTTTCGACTCGAGGTTCTTCCTCTTCTTGCACAATATTTTTTTCTTTTCTTCCTCAAGGGAAGTTTATGGTAGCTTTCAATTTTTCTCGAAGGATGGTTCTTATCTCCGCCTCCGCCTGAAGACATGTGGGTTGCTTTCTTAATTGGGTGGGCCATTGGAGCACTACTCCGAGATGTTGTACTTTTTGGCTTGACAGTTGGGGATTAGGCACTCTTCTCGCCGAGACCTTTTCCTTTCTATTTGTATGACTCATTGGTGATGAGTATTGTTTCTAGGTCGCTAGTGTCACAAGCAAGATTGCCTGAGTCATTACTTTCGTCTTAATTCAGAACAATATTAATAAAAGAATTTTTGAAGTCAATTTCCAGTAGATGTTCTAAAAAAGTTTTGCTAGGGTCGAACCCTTTTATTCTTTCAGCATATCTTAGATTCAGGTTGTGGAAGTGGCCTACAAATTCATCAATCTTGTTCATATATCTGAATATGAAGCCCCCAACTTTCCAAGGAAGAGGTATGAATTGTTTTTTTCTCTTTTCATGGAAAAAATGAAACCAGTAGTTGTATTGCCTTGCTACTTCAGTAATAAACATTTTGTCAGATATGTGGCATTGAAGGAAGGAAGGATTTTCCTTGGAACCGAAAATCCTTATGACATTATAATTCTCCATTTGTTATGATGTCCCCTTCCTATCCAAGAACTTACTCGCCTGGTCAGACATCCGGGGGGTGTCTTTTCCAAACAACAAACCTGTAAAAACTGAGACAAAGTGATTAAAAACTTCATAAAAATGTTGGGAGGCTTTGTGCCTCCCTAATGTTTGATACCAGAAGGTTACCGGATCGAATTCACAGTTTACCTTCTTACACACAGACAATCTTGGAAACCGACAACAATGTGCTATCATGAAAACCAAATAAGAGGACATAAAGAATTTATTATCCTTTTTATATTGTGATAATTGGGAAGAGATTTCAATGGAAATCAACTTGCCCCAATCGAAGATGGATTTTTCCTTGACCATGAAGTATAAAATGTAAGAATCATGCAAGAAATGTGGTTGTAGTTTATTGTCCCGTTACCCTCGTGAAAAGCGAAGCAATTTCCCATAAAGGATTTTTAAATGAGCCAACCTGTAATCTTGTGATGTCCTCGGGGACGATCGTTGAGTTATCCAGGAACTCAGGTAAGAGGTATCACCCATTGTCATGCTTCTTTAAGAATCCTCTGCAATATTCACCCTTGAAGCTAAGCATTGGTTTAGGAAGTCTCAACATCTTATGAAATACCTGAGGCAACAGAGAGATAGGGGAATGGTCCTGCAATTGAATGATCTGTTGGCTTGAAATATATCTCTCGGTGCACCAGGAGACCAACTCCTTACAGTCGAAAACCTCTGGGACGCAGCCTACACGAGTGATTCCAGACATCCAGATTACTTCCTTTTGGGAAGAAGAGGATGAGTAGTAAGAATATGCTCTGGACCACTGAAAGTTATGGTCCTCACACCCGAAAATGTACAATATATCTCCACAGAATTGTTGTCGAGTTGCTGCCATAAGTTGACGAAAACCTTCCTTTGATCCCAATAATGTTTAAATTGAACGCTTGAGAGGGATAATATAATCCTCCGCAGATCCTGGTTTAATGCATTTTAATAGGATATCTCCTTGAGCCCTTCACTTATTAATGACAATATTTAAGGAACATGCACGATGAGTTGTTAGCATTAAAGAATACTAAATGAATATTAGGAAACGTGTGAAGGTGGCAGGGACGGACGAGAGCGAAATAAGATTTCAGGATTTTGTGAACCCGAGAACCCACGAACCTGCGACTGCAGAAAGCCGAAAAAAATGAATAAGTGTTGTAACGCAGTCGGACGAACTTAGCAAAGGAGGAATGAGATACTTGGAAGCTCGGGGAATCCAGGGGTTGAAATGTAGATCGTGAATCTTTTGGATGTAAAATGTGTATCACAGAACATGGGGTATGAGAGTTTGACCCCGCCAACCCGGGAACCTACGATTGCAAAATTGGCTAAGTATAGGATAGCACAGTGGTCGGTCAGACTTGTGATGTGAGGGTGTGGATGGAGATGAGGATCCACAAGTCCGCCAACCCGGGAACCCGTCATTCTGAAAAATGACTATGTATAGAACTAGAAAGGGAGAGTAGAAGGGAAAAAGAAAAAGGGGGAAACGGGTAAGTATAGAAGAGGGAAAAGAAAGGGAGAAAATAAGTTGGGCAATTAGAAAAGGGGAGGGAAATTTTAGAAGCCGGAATTGATCTCAACATGCCCCTATTTTCTAAGACATGAAGTAGAAACTCAAAGCTTCCACATGCAATGCAAACAAGGGCATGTACTGAATTCCAATTGAAAACTAGTGTAGAACACTAGGCCAAGGTAAAAACCACCAAGGGTTGAGCCAAATACACCCAATAAACAATAAGGAACACCAATGGGATTCAAAGAGGAATGCTTACTCAATATTCTAGTTGAACTAGAGCTAACACCACCAATATCTCTCGCCATATAAAGCATCTGCATTATGAGTGATTATCCCACCTATTCCCTGCATATATCCACAATGTGCTTCAAATTGTCGATCGAGCTTAAGACTAACATGCACGAAGATTGAATATAAGTGATGCACTTTGCATCCCAACCACCTTTTGGTATACTATTGTAGCTTGGATACATTGACATGTGTTGATTGATGATTGACAATAGATAAAAACTTAGGGGATAGCTTGGAAACAAATACCTCCATTTCTCTTTAGGCATGCTTCGCTTAATTTTAAGGCCTTATGTGTAAGGATGTTTACTTGATGATTGAGAGCCATCAATACTTGGAAAAAGGTGACTTCATTGAACGAAAAAGGTCTCCTTTTTTATTATCGTAATGAGGCAAGCAAGCTTGTTGTCAGATGGGATTTTATTTTTATTCATAAGACTAATAATTATGTTTGAATCACTAATAATGATAAAGATCCTCACTCTAGCCACATTTATAAATATTAATCCACGAGAAGAGAAAACACATCGGTCTAATTGTTTGTGGTTGTCCCTAAACCCTATTCATCAGTCCATTCTTATTTTCCCTTGGTATTAAGAATTATCCCCTCTGTACCTACCACCCTTGGGTTTCCTTTCAAAGCTCCATCATAGAAGATAATGTGGTTTTTTTGCTCAAACTGTGATTCTTTGAAGCCTTCCTCTTTCATTCTTATTTACACGTAGAGCGATGGGTTGGCTGAGGGGTGATCAGTTTTGGATGAAAAACTCCTCTGATAAGAAACTATGAAAGCCACTCTTTCTCTTCACAACGGAGCCATTTTGTCCAAACAACCTTCATTCCCCTTATTTTGATGGCTTCCACCAAAAGGCCCCTAAATTCTACAGTGGTTGACCTAGGATTGGCAAATTCCAGTTAGAATATGGCTTTGTTATGTGTCAACCAAACTTTCCAACTAATAAATTTTGGCAATGCTTGTCAAACTCTTTCAAGAACAGGTTTGTTTAACTCTTTCAAAAACAAGTTTGTTTATGAACAATCCCCCGTATCATTTTATCATGAGAGTGAAAATATCTCACCATGAATATAGGATTCTCATCCCATGATTCATCCTTGCAAATGCTAACTATCATACATGCTTAGTGAAAGTGTAATCACAGAAAATGTGGTAATGAGTTTTGACCTCTTCATGGCATAACATGCATTGATATGGCCCTTGAATTCCCCTTTTCTGAAGGTTCTTCATAGTTAAGAGCTTACTATGGACCATTACCTAGTAGAAGATATTTATCTTGGGTAAGTCATCATTGTTCCAAACAAGTTTCCATAATTTGGATTGTCGTGGAAGAGGCAGAGATAGAATTTGATCTTGGTATCCATCTTTGATAGAGTAGTTTGATTTTCCCCATCCTCTTCAATCATCAACATAAAGATCACATGGAGTTCAACCCTTGAGAGAGGAAATCAAAACATAAGCTAAAGAGACTAAATGTGCAGGAGGTGAGATGGAGTACCAATGATCCGGATTATTTTCAGCACAAAATGAGAGCGGAGATATAATAAAGAAATGCACAGAGATATTGCA
>JZKD02S2065330.1:179558-192173 GCA_000966675.3 Picea glauca
TTTGTGACCCGGGAACCCACGAACCCACGACTGCAGAGGGTTCAAAATTGTCTAAGTATAAGATAGCGCGATGGTCAGATGGACTCATCGTAGGAGGAATGAGACTTGGAAGTTCCAGATGGACTCATCGTAGGAGGAATGAGACTTGGAAGTTCGGAGAGTCCCGGGGAATGAGACACAACCTACGTGCGCAATTCCAAACATCCAGATTACTTCCTTCTGGGCAAAATGGGATGAGTAGTAAGAGTATGCTTTGAACCACTGAAAGTTCTGGTCCTCATGCCCGAAAATGTTCAATGTATCTCCAGAGAACTGTTGTCGAGTTGCTGCCATAAGTTAACGAAGACATTCTTTTGCTCCAAATAATGTTTAAAATGAGCGCTTGAGAGGGGTAACATAATCCTCCGTAAATCCCGGTTTAATGCATTTTCATAGGAGATCTCCTCGAGCCCTTCTCTTATTAATGACAATCTTTATGAACATTCATGATGAGTTGTTAGCATTCAAAGCATACTAAATACACATTGGGAAGAGTGCAAGGGTGGCAGGGACGAACGAGAGCGAAATAGGATTTGAGACTTTTGTGACCCGGGAACCCACGAACCCACGACTGCAGAGGGTTCAAAATTGGCTAAGTATAAGATAGCGCGACGGTCAGATGGACTCATCATAGGAGGAATGAGACTTGGAAGTTCGGAGAGTCCGGGGGTCAAAATGTAGATCGCGAAACTTTTGGATGCAAACTGTATATCACGGAACATGGGATATGAGAGTTCGACCCCGCCAACCCGGGAACCCGTGATCACAAAATCGACTAAGTATAGAATGGTGTGACGATCGGTTGGACTCGTGATGTGTGGGTATGGATGGAGATGAGGATCTTCAATTTTGCCAACCTGGGAACCCGTCGTTGTGAAAAAAATGACTAAGTACAGAACTAGAAAGGGAAAGTAGAAGGAAAAAGGAAAAAGGGAAAAACGGGTAAGTATAGAAGAGGGAAAATAAAAGGGAGAAAAGAAAATGGGAAGATAGAAAAGTGGAGGGAAATTTTGGAAGCGGGAAATGATCTCAACAGTAACGTACCCATCACCCGGGTTGGGCCACGCCACATAAAACTCTATGTCTTACGACTCTGATACCATAGTGTAACGTTCCCCAGCCCGACTGAGGGACGTTACAGTGCGGAATACACATGAAAACAAAATTATGCTAACTAAAGTAATTATTTTACTGTTAGTCGATTTATGGTAGCTTACAACTACAAATTTAAAACAGATTTAGCTATTGTTTATATCCATAAAACAAATGCATTTAAAGCATGCTAATAATCAACACGAAATGCAACTAAACAACTCATTACAACAACATATAAGTCATTCTCATTTACGTGGAGTTCACGCACAACAATAACACATGTAAATAACTCAACAACAAGATAAAACACTTATTTTTAAACAAGAATTGTGCAACCAGTTGCTTGGGACAGACGTTCCACCCAACCATAGACTAATTGTTCCAAATATCAACAACCAGTCACCCCCGAGGCGAGGCTAGTAATCCAGAAAAGAGGGTGGTCTCTCACATTCCACTCGCAACTCATAAAACTCATAACCCAACTAATATTCTCCTAAAACTATCCCAATTTTTCTACTAGCTCTCTTCCTCTTGACCTACCCAACCCAAGGAATGCACCATTCGTTTATCAGGGATGTACCATCCATTTATCTGGGATAACCAAAGGGATGTAGCATTCGTTTATTAGGGTTAACCTAAGGAATGTGTCATTCGTTTATCATGATCTCTCTGGCACAAGTAGCTAGGAATCTCTCAGTCGAGAACTCAAGGGAACTTGTTGCTAGGAAAAATATCATCAAACCAACAACAAACACTTGTTGTTTTAGTGCAAATCCCAGAAGAGTTCACTCTTAAGGCTTGCCAATGTAGCTCTTTAGTTTTTCAGCTCCAATTTGCTCTATTTATGCTCCAACATGCTCTAGAATTCGCCCTCCATGTGTTCACTAGCTCCAAGCTCTCTTTCTAGCTCTCCCCTTTCTTCCCATCACAAATCTTGATGTGCCATACTACTGTCCCCCAACCAATATAAATTTCCTCTCTTTGTCTTTCCTTTCTTAACTCTCACTCTTCCCCAAGCTGATTGTACTTAACCCCCATGTGCCTAATAACTTTGGGATGTGACCACTCACACTCACCCTCTTACATGTATCCAATGATTGGCTTTGCAAACACTTAATCATAAATGGGAAAGTTCGTATATAATACACAACTTTAAGAAAAATGGGTTAAATTAATATACATGGGCATTTCCCCCTTTGACCCCCTCTTGGCCATTATCCTAGACACTTCCCTCTTTTGTGGATTAATTCAGCCCCCATCTCTTGTCCATGTCCCCTTTAACAATTGGCATCACATTTTATTATTAAGACATTGGAATATAATTCACATATTACATCGCTTGGTTGTAGCCACATATTATATCCACATAAGCATTAATTAAAATGGGGATTATAATGGGTATGTTATATGCAAATTTACATCACGATACTTAGAAATAAAATTTCTGCAATTTAACAGCTCCAACCATCAATCTCTTGTTCCTCTCAACTTGTCGACCCAAGGAATGCACCATTCAATTATTAGGGTTGACCTAAGGGATGTACCATCCATTTATCAAGGTTAACCGAAGGAATGATCCATTCATTTATCAAGGTCCCCAACGCAATTGTCTAGGACTCTAAGATGTGGTTCCAGAACTGTAGCTTTCCAAAATGGAGTCTTGCATTCTGCCTTCTTCAAAATTGTCAAAAAATTTCAGGTACTCTTCCCGCATGTTTGAATTCACGCTCCCATGTAGCATCTTCGGGATTGTAGTAGGTCCATTGAAACTTTACCATCCCTATGGCTTTTTTCCTAAGCACTTTGACTTTTCGGTCCTGGATACGTACTAGTTCCACCTGGAAATTCACTTTGTGCTCCACCTGGATCACATTCCAATCAATTATGTGGTTAAGATCAGGCACATATTTATTTAACAATGAAACATGAAATACATTATGCACTCTCATGGATGAAGGCAAAGCTAACATGTATGCAATTGGCCCTATCTTTTCTAATATTTCAAAAGGCCCTCAATATCTCGCTACCGACTTCAGGAAGCCTCCTAAACTTAATGAACTTCTCTTTGCCTTCACTTTCAAAAACGCATGTTCACCTACTTTAGAATCTTTAAAAACTTTGTTCTTGTCTGCATAACTTTTCTGCCTATCCTGGGCAGCCTTTAAATTCTACTTTATCTTTTCCATCTGGTCTTCCATTTCTTTTAAACAATTCTCGCCCAACAATTGCTCTGCCTGTTGGATTATCCCAACTCACGAGAGTGTTGCATTTTTTGTCATACAATGCTTCAAATGGACTCATCTTCAATGAGGCTTGATACCAATTATTGTAGGCAAATTCAACTAAATGAATATAATCTTCCCATTTTGATGGTTGATCCATCACATACATTCTACGCATGTCCTCAAGTATCATGTTAGTCCTTTATGTTTTCCCATCTGCCTCTGGATAATACGTTGTACTAAGATTTAGATTTGTTCCAAAGCCTTTGAACAAACCTTTCCAAAAATTTGAAGTAAATTTTGGATCTCTATCTAAAACTATTGTTTTAGGCACTCCATGTAACCTGGAAACTTTCTATATGAAAATCTTTGCAATATTTGTTGCCTTATGTGTAGTATTTACTGGAATAAATTGTGTTTCTTTAGTCAATTTATCCACCACCACCATGATGGAATCATGTTGCTTCATTGTTATAGGCAGCTTAGTAATAAAATCAATTGTAACTACTTCACACTTCCATTCTAGAATGGGCAATGGTTGTAGAAAACATGTTTGGTGTCTATGCCCGATCTTCACCTTTTGGAATTCTAGACATCTAACTATGTAATTAGCCACTTCTTTCTTCATTCCCGACCAAAAGTATTGGCTTCTCACAGCTGCAATTGTCTTCTGATATCCTGGGCACCTGGCATATGGCACATTGTGCATTTCCTTTAGAACTGCATTTTTCAACTCATTAGAATTCAGCACATATATTTTTTCCCTTACATGAGAATTTCATCTTATTTCAGCGCATAAAAAATAAATTTTCATTGAAAAATACCTTGTTGTAATGTTTCTTTTATTTTCACATATTCTTAATCTTAATCCGTAGTTGCAATAATTTTATCTTTCAAATTTGTCTTATCCATCTTGATGGTTTCCACATGCACTTCTTGAGATCTCCTACTAAGTGCATCAACCACTTGATTTTCTTTGCCTTTTATATGCTTAATTTCAAAGTCATATTCACTCACAAATTCCAACCATCTAGTTTGTCTAGCATTTAGTGTTGGTTGTCCAAACAAATGTTTCACACTACAGTGGTTTGTTCTTAGCTCAAATTTCTCACCCATAAGGTAATGCCTCCACATTTTCAATGCATGTACAATCGTTGCTAACTCCAAGTCATATGTAGCATAATTCCTCTCATGCTCTTTTAATTTTCTAGACACATAGCATACCACATGGTCCCTTTGACTGAGAACTCCACTGAGTCCTTCCTTCCATGCATCGGTGCACACAAAAAAAACTTCATTTGGATCTGCAATGTTCAAGATTGGTGCACTTGTCAATATTTCCTTGAATTGTTGAAAGTTGTCTTCACACTTGGAAGTCCATTCAAATTTCACCCCTTCTTTTGCAAAGAAGTGATTGGACTTGCAATTCTTGAGAACCCTTTTATGAATCTTCAGTAATAACTGGCAAGACCCATGAATGATATGACCTTTGTCACATTCTTTAGCATTTCCCATCCTCTAATGGCCTCTATCTTCTCAAGGTTAACTTCTATACCTATTGCTGAAATGATATGCCCCAAGTAGTGAATCTTCTTTTGGAAAAAGATGCACTTGCTTAGCTTAGCATGCATTTTATGCTCTCTTAAAACTTGCAACACCATTCTTAAATGTTGCTCATGTTCCTCTTCTGATTTAAAATAGACGAGGATATCATCTAAGAACACAATCACAAACTTGTCCAGGTACTCCCTGAACACTCCATTCATTAGGCACATAAAATCTGTTGGGGCATTTGATAACTCAAATGGCACTACCATGAATTCATAATTCCCATATTGTGTTCTGAATGTTTTCTTAGTGATGTTTTCTTCCTTTATTCTTACTTGATACTAGTCTAATCTCGTGTCAATCTTCTAAAATATTCGTCCACCTTTCAGTTGGTCAAACAAATCATCAATTATTGGCAAAGGATGCGTATTCTTTATGGTAACCTTATTAAGCTACATGAAATCAATACACGGCCTTAAGGTTACATCCTTCTTCTTCACAAAAAGAACCGGGGCTCCCCAAGGTGACACACTTGGATGTATATACCCCTTCTTCATAAGCTCTTCAAGATGCATTTGCAACTCTTTTAGTTCTAGTGTGCCCATTCTATAAGGTGTCTTAGACACTGGGGCAGCTCCTGGCACCAAATCAATAGAGAAATCAATGTCTCTTTTTGGTGGTAGTCCCAAAATTTCTCTAAAAACATCTTCAAAATCCCTCAAAACTGGATGGTCTTCAATGCTTKCCACTTTGTCTTTGGTTGCCTCCTCCATATGGGTTGCAAACATCTGACATTCTTTCTTGGAGCTCTTCTTCAACTGCATAGTTAAAATCTCTCTAACAACTACATCTCTTGGAATGCCTTGAATCTTTCCTTGCTTCCCTTCCTCATCAAGACATGTGATTGTCTTATTGTAATAGTCTAGGACAACATGATGTTCTATAACCAATCCATGCAAAATAGACAATCGTATGAACCCATCAGTATGATGTTTGCATCTACCTTTGTGCTAAGTCCCGTGAAATCTTTTACCAACTCGTTGATTTTCCTCTTATCCATCGTGGCTAGCTGAACTAACCAAGATTTCTTGTGCTTACTTATTTGCAAGTGAAATATTTCAACAATGTTAGCATTTATGTAACTATGGCTAGCTACAGAATCAATTAAATTTTCTATGGGCTCATTATTGACCTTACCTTCCACTTCAATCATGGGAGATTGATATTCAACTTGCTTGTTATCCAAGGCTGCATAGATCCTTGGCATGCTTATGTCATTGTCTTCTATTGTTTCAAGATCCTTAATGTTGTGGACAGTCCTCATTTTTTCTACTTTGTGAGGGAAATCCCTACATAGATGATTTTCATCACATCCCCAACATTGCATCGGTTGTTTCCTTGGCCTTTTTCCAAATGAATTTGTAGTCTTGTGTTCATTTTGTGCGACTTGGCCGTGTTTATTCACTTGGAAATTATTCTTGAGAAAGGGTAGCTTAAAACCCTTCTGCCTTTGATCCTTCTTATCCTTCATCTTGTTATTACAAGCTTTTTGTAAAACTGGTCTTCCTTTGCTCTGTTCATACAGATGCCTTGCTCTCCTTATGGCTTCCTCCAAGGTTTTGGGGTTACCATATTGAATCTTATCACTGTAGAAAGAGGGTAACCCCGTTAGAAACATTTGGATTTTGAATTTATAATCCTTGATGAAGTCAACATACGTCAACAATTCAAAGAACCGCTTCTAATATTCCTCCATTGTCATGGTTCCAACCTTGAGTTCAAACAACACTTTCATCTTTCTTTCATAGTAATGTTCGAACAAATATTTCTCTTGGAAATATCCCTTGAACTGCCTCCACGAGATTTTTTTTCTCATTAAGGTTATTGGCTTCCTTAAGTTGATCCCACCACATGGTTTCCTTCCCTTGCAAGTGGTAGGTGGCAATTCTAGCTTCTACCCAGGATGGGTAATTATGCAGATGGAATATTTCTTCATTTCCAACAACGACGCCTCAACATATTCTCCTTTCTTTTGCTCACCATTGAGAGTTGGTGGCTTAATATTCATGTGTTCACCCTGCAAGATGTCTACTTCAAGTCTTCTCCTTTCCCTCCAAATAGGAGACACACTTGGGATACTCCTTGGACCTAAACTTGCATGAGTTCTTCTAGTGGAATTCCTCGAAGATTATGGCATCTACCCATGCTTCTTGACTTCCTATCATTCCCATGATCATCTCTTTTGCTATGGGATCTTGATGTTAATACTTGTCTAGCACTAGTTGCTTGCTTGGTGCCAAAGTCCTTGTTAACTTGCTTCTGTAGCATATTTAGGATTTTAAGTATCTCTTATTTATACTTCATGATCCTCTCATTATCGGCCATATAGATCTGCACTTCTTTTTGCAGACTTCTCATAGTTACAGTCCCCTACTTGTCTCTTCTCCCATTAGACTCGGTCTCAGCATTACCCATGTTGGTATGCAAACCTCCAATTTCTTCTTCATGGTTTTAAAACCCTTGAGCATCTTCCATGTCTCTAGTTCTCATGTAGGAACTAAAGTATGTTTTTTTGTATCTCTAACTCCACAGGAATGTCCATGCAATAATTGTTGTTAGAATTAAGCATATTGCAAAATATTTATCAATTAGATTACAATTCATTCCTTGTTTTAAATTATGAAGAAAATTAATGCACTACTTTCAAGTAGGATTCCTTAAATGCATTCATTTTCGAAACAATTTTCCAACAAATGTCTTCATGCTTCAATCTGAGTTTTGAGTGAATAGTTATAACAAGTACAAGTTGCAATTTCCACTCTTTTGCTGCTATAAAATTCACTTTTATCGCTTTTGAATAAAATATAATGCCCAAATTAAAATTCTCGGTTGACGGATCTCTTCTACCCCTCAATACCTTTCCAACGACTATTCATTTGATCCAATATGAGCTTCGCGCTAGAAATTATGGTGGCAAAACAATGAAGGAACATTCATTAACACGTGCAACATAGTAGCAACACTCAACAATTGTCCAATCATTTCTTGATTAGATCTTCGTCGTTGATCTGTCTTAATGGATTCACTGCAAATATGAGTCATATCTCTTCTTCATACCATCCATGAACCCACCACTGGCACTTAGCTTCTTTTTCATTCGTGGACTCATGGACTCGCAAACTCGCGGACTCGTAATCTTGTAACCTTCCTTTCATAAGTTTGTCCTAGAAGACTCAACACTTAACCATTTTTCCATCTAGACGGACTCGCAGACTCATAATCTTGTAACCTTCCTTTCATAAGCTCATCTGAGAAGTCTCAGTACTTAACCATTTTCCATCTATGCAGACTCGCAGAGTTATGTTTGTCACATTGCGACGTTGGGAAATGTTCATCTCATTGCAATGTTGGTCTATGTTTGTCACATTTGTCGCATTGGGTTGTGTACATCACATTGCGATAATGGTTTGTGCTCATCCCATTTCGACGTTTGAAAATGTTTGTCACAATGCGACATCAAGATATGTGCATCACATTGCAACACGAGGATATGTTCGTCACAATGTGATGGCAGGGTTACGGACGTTGTAATGCGACGTCCGTTTATGTTCGTCACATTGCGATGGCATGGCTATGTTCGTCACTTTGCGACGATAGGGCTACGGATGTCGCAATGCAACATCTGTTTATGCTCATCACATCGCGATGACAAGGATATGTTTGTCACCTTGCGATGTTTGTATATGTTTGTCACATTGCGATGTTACTATGTTTGCTAGAATGCAACGTAACTATGTTTGACACATTGCAACGTTACTATGTTTGCTAGAATGCAATGTAACTATGTTTGACACATTGCGACGTTACCATGGTTGGTAGATTGCAACGTAACTATGTTCGAGACATTGTGGTGTTACTATGATTGGTAGATTGCAATGTAACTATGTTCGACACATTGCGACGTTTGGAAATGGTTCTCACATTGCGACGTTGGGATATGTGCATCACATTGCAACGTGAGGAAATCTTCATCACATTGCAACGACAAGGCGATGTAAGACACATTGTGATGTCAGTTTATATTTGTCAGATTGCGACGTTTATATCCACATTACAAAGACATGGCTATGTTCATCACATTGCGATGTCAGTTTAAGTTCATCACATTGCGACGTTACTATGTTCAACAGATTGCAACATTACTATGTTCGTAAGATTGCAATGCTACTATGTTCGTTACTGTGTGACATGACTATGTATCACACATTGCAACATTACTATGTTTGTCACGTTGTAACGTCCAATTTTGTTCGTCAAATTGCAACGTCGGGGTATGTTTGACGCATGACAAAGTTGGATTGTATTTAGCACATTACGAAAAGGAATTTTTGGCGAAGTTTAAAAAAAAAATCTAATTAAGTGTTTACTTTCTGAAAAAAAGATAAGAACTTTGAATTGATGTGATATATTACATAGAAGGAAACTTATAATCATACTTCTTCCAAGGACATTGATAGCATATGATCTTGAAGTGTAAAATCTATCCATTCCAAATAATCATATATAAAATTAGAGTATGCATTTATGCATTATTCTTTTTGGTGTTGCAAATTGCAATTGTCAGGAAAACACAAAGGAAGGGGTTAAAAGCAATTAAGATTTATAGTAGCAAAATATTAAACTGAAATCCATTTATGACTAACTGTGACTGATTTCATGGTATTGTTTTTGTGGGTAGATTCATACCACTAATGTGTTCATATAAGGGCGTTCTAGGAGAAAGAGATTTTCATCTTCAACCATTTCAGTGTCACAAAGGTGACAGATTCTTTCATGAGACGATGTTTTATTTCTATATTTTATAATGAAATAAAAATTTCATCAAAATTAAATTTTTTTTAATGAAATCTTTCATAAAGATATGAAAGATATTTATATCTTGTGACAAATTTAAAATGTCTTAATGTTAATCAAAATATAAAATGTTGTCTCTCTTAATATATTGTTATTAGACATTTGGTTTAAAATATAAAATATTGTCTTTCTATCATATATTGTCTTTCTATCATATATTGTTATTAGACATTTTATTTACATTGAACACTTTAAAAAAAAAGTATAATTATTTACTATTGTTAATTTTTTAATTTAATATTTTATTTATTTGATGCTATTTTTTATTATTATTGTTTGAATTTGTTCAATTACTTATATTTTATATGTCAGTATTTTGGGGACTATTTTAAATAATTTAATTTTAATTAAAAGTATTTATATTTTGTTTGTTAGTATTTTGATTATTATTTTAAACAATTTTATTTTTAAGTAAACGAACAAAATAATCATTTATAAAAAGATCCCAAAACAAAAAGATACATAATTATAATAATAAAATAAATTAAAATGGTACATAGATTTATAATAATAAAATAAAATTTAAAATATATTAATGAAAATAACTTATAAATTTATAATAATAAAATAAAATTTAAAATATATTAATGAAAATAACTTAAATGATTTAAAATAAAATTATATATATATATATATAAAGAAGGTCCTTGTATTAATATTGAATTTTATCTATACAATGCCAAGTGTTAGCTACATGTTTTGCTACAAAAGGGAAACCATAATAGGTGGTTGCCATTAGAGACTCAAAGTTTGACGCATCACTGCGTGAGCTAAAATTGTATGAACAAAATTGTATGGCCTAGCTATATGAACAAAACTATATGGACAGTATGGAAATGGTCACTATGACCATCTAGTCTGCAACAAAAGCAATAAAAAAACATAAGCCTGCAACGAGAGCAAACAAAGAACAAAAACCTGGAGGCTTTACTCCACAGGCAAGCTCGGACGGTCATGGATGTTGTAGATAGGGGTGTACTTCTGGCCACACGTTGGGCATCGAGTTCGCACAGGAGCATTCGCTAGTGCATCGAACAGAATGTCCAGTCTTTGACCGAGGATGCGTTGTGAGTGCAGTTGATCATCTTGTTTTTGCCGAATTTCAAAGATAAGTTGGAGATGCTCCTCCATGAGACGATTTGCACAGAGCTGAGGCTGTTCCAATTACTTGTCCTTGCTAGCAATCACCGTGTTCTCCTCCACCTGCAAGCTTGGGGGGATTTTCTCCTCCACCATGCAGCTTTCATCACCATACATCAGGTACTATAGATTGATTTTCGAGGGGGGGCAGAAGACTAGTGGGCAAAGTAGTGCGCTCGCTCGGTGGTGGCGCTTCCTCTTTAACCGGGTAATTTCCATGGATGGAGTGAGGGGGTGATGGAGGAGGCTCTGACGACCCCTGGCTATTATGCCTGGGGCCGAAGATACGAGCAGCAATGAGAGCCAATTGGGAGGGGGAAAGTCTGCCACACATGGAGAGGGCGTTGTAGTACAACGCACCTCTCTTAGACTTCCCCCTTATAAAATTTTAAATATATTAATGAAAATAACTTAAATGATTTAACATAAAATTTTAAATAAATATATATATATATATAAAGAAGGTTCTTTTATTAATATTGAATTTTATCTATATAATGCCAAGTGTTAGCCACATGTTATGCCACAAAAGGGAAACTAGAATAGGTGGTTGCCATTAGAGACTCAAAGTTTGACGCATCACCGCGTGAGATAAAACTATATGAACAAAACTAACTGAACAAAATTGTATGGCCTAGCTATATGAACAAAACTGTATGGACAGTATGGAAATGGTCACCATGACCATCTAGTCTGCAACAGGAGCAATAAAAAAACATAAGCCTGCAACGAGAGCAAACAAAGAATATAAACTTGGAGGCTTTACTCCACAGGAAAGATCGGGCGACCATGGATGTTGTAGACAGGGGTGTACTTCTGGCCACATGTTGGGCATCGAGTCCGTTCAGGAGCGTTCGCTACTGCATTGAACAGAATGTTCAGTCTTTGCCCGAGGATGCGTTGTGAGTGCAATTGATCATCTTGTTTTTGCCAAACTTCAAAGATAAGTTGGAGGTGCTCCTCCGTGAGACGATTTGCACAGAGCTGAGGTTGTTCCACTTCCTTGTCCTCGCTAGCGATCACCGTGTTCTCCTCCACTTGCCAACTTGGGGGGATTTACTCCTCCACCATGCAGTTGTCGTCGCGATACACCGGGTCTTGTGGATTGATTTTCGGGGGGGGGCAGAAGACTAGTGGGAAAAGGAGTGCGCTCACTCGGTGGTGGCGCTTCCTCTTTAATTGGGCAATTTACATGGATGGAGTGAGGGGGTGATGGAGGAGGCTTCGATGGCCCCTGGATATTATGCCTGGGGCCAAAGATACGAGCAACAATGAGAGCCAATTGGGAGGGGGAAAATCTGTCACGCATGGAAAGGGTGTTGTAGTACAACGCATTATTGGCATGTTTTACAGGCAGTGTATACTTGTCATTGATGGCAAGTACAACAACGATGATGGCTTGAGTATAGGAAAGATGTGCCAGGTGGGCTCCAAAAGTCTTTTGGGAAGACGATGCAAAGCAAGCTCAACAAGATCAGAGTATGCAGCGATAGATCTCATTGAGATTTCCTGATGAACATCAGATCCGAGCCAGAGGTTCGACCGGCGTTGGATCCAGGAGAACCTGCACGCTCTTTAACGAGCAAGGTGACATGCGAAACCCCGAAAAATCCAAAACAGGCACCTCAATGAAGACTCCATTTTGGAGTTTCGGTTA
>JZKD02S2065330.1:204066-229025 GCA_000966675.3 Picea glauca
GGAGGATCCTTATCTATATAATGAGAATGCCTCTCTCATTTTCATTTGTTGGTTATTATTGTGAAAACTTGCCTACAAATTTCTTGTGCATCTGTATTCTTCTAAGTGTTGGTCTCGGATATTTTTCAAGGGATAGTTAGAATATTTTTCAAGTTTGCTAGAGAACAAATCTATTGCAATGCCAAAGAAGGGCATCTTGCTCCACTTAGGAGGGCAATCAAGGTATATATTTCTTGCCTTATTACCTATGACCATTATTGTTTTGTTCCCTATGCATTGAGGTGGGGCGCCCCAGGTCTCTTCCCTCTTGCATTGGTTAAACTTTAAGATCACCTTGATCACACTTGAATAGGATTCCTAGAGGACTGTCCCCCCATCCACTCTTGAAGAATCCTACTCTGCCCCAACCAACACTTGATGACTAATCCTTCTTGGTGCCCTCAACATTGTCTCAAGTCTAACCAAGAATTTACCTAGAATTGTGGAGGGACCCCACAACCCTTTTTTGGAACTAATCTATTGATATTTTGAGCCATAAAACCAAAAAACACATATTTCCTTTTACTTTTTGTTTGTTTTATGCGTTCCAAGGTTAAAATTGCTTGATCTATTTAACTAGGTTGCTAGATCTAAGGGTTCTTATTGTTAAATCTTATATCACTTAGATCTCTCTCATGCTAACTAGTCTTTCATGTTATATCTTTAGGTTGGCATGAGCCAGGGTATAGATTTTGTTTAAACTTGCAAATCTTTGGATTTAACTCTAAATAATAAGGTAACTCAAATTTGTTTGAAATTTATTACTCTTGGGTTACTTGGATTTATGCTTGGAAACACATGGTAAGCACTAGCCTTGTTTTCCATTCAATTCATTTCACAATAGTTTATGTGCCAATGTTGAGACATTCTCATGATCCTTATGCTTGATGAAGACAAATTGATGCTAAAACAAGAATAACAACCCATCTATTGAATGAAGTGACTTGTCTTTGACACATTGACATCTAGGGTTTTGAGGTTACACGTTTCATATCTAAACTTGTGATGTTCATGTGGGCATGTCATTTTGCATAATATCTCAACACTCACATAAGCACACAAAACACCTTTGATGGTTTCTATCCCTTTGGCAACTGTGATGATGGTTTAAGGACTTACAAATTATGCATAAGGACCACTTTCAATTTTGTTCCATTATTTGTCTTGTACTATTTTGGTGGATCTAACATCTAAAGCACCGCTTGAAACAAATTGATGCAACACATGATGCAACGACCTATCTCAATGTGCTAACGCCACACTTATTTAAACATTGTTTGAGGGTTTACTGCAAAGTTTCTGTGAGCATCCTAAACACATTATCTAAGGACTTAATTGACTAACATTTTACTCTTGATGTACATTTACACATAGCATGGACTCACTATACCCTTCATCTTTGGTAGCTGTGTTTTAAAGACTGGAGTGAACACATGGATTATTCATTCAATTTCCTTTCCTTTTAAGCACTGTATATGCATTCGGTCGTGCACTATTCATTCAACATAGTTTCATCACTGTGTGATGTATCCTAAAATCTCATTTTTTCATGTTGACAAACTTATGGTAATATACTCTAATGGGATCTCTCTTATTTGGTTATAATTTGTTCTAAGCATACAATGGCATAGTGCTTTTGAAAACTAGTATCTCTACTAGATTTGAATAAATAATTATTTACATGATAAAATCTTAGACTTTGAGCATATATCTGATCATTGTTAATTGGCTAAGGCAACTCATTAATGTTCACCGTTGAATGATACAAGTACGTTGTCCTTGTTACTCTAATGTACACACCAGTTCTTTGGTTTGTCATTACAAACATATAATCTCCTTATTGTACCAAACAAACTTAATGTATTAAGTGGCTTATGCTCTTTTAATTGTGGATGGAAATTTGATGATGATAATAGATTTTAATTCCTTGGTGATATGATGAATGAATAATGCAATTGCTATGGTCTCAAAGTCACTTGTTATGGTCTCATGGTCACTTGTTATTGTGTAGTGGGATACATGTTTAACATTTTTATAACATTTCATGGTTCTATGGTTTAATTAGAAAGATCTCCCATTTAGTTTCCAAGCATAGTTTTGTCACATGAATGAGCACATTGGTCTAAGCTAAACCCCTTTGAAGCTTGTTCAATATTGATTATTCGATCTATCGATGTAACACACCCAACCCCTAAATACTCTTTTAAGAGGTGGGGCATCATAATTTTGTTTTTCCTAACTATCTCAAATACTAATTTTGGGATCTTCATTGGATACTACTCACCACGAGCTTTCTAACGGTAGCCACCACACTAAAATCCAAGTTCTGGTTTGAAAGTTATTGCCTCCCAAAGCTCTTTGGGCGTTATTAGTCAAGGGCCACGTGGCTCCATATCATAGCTATCATCCATAATTCCTCAATGCCCTAGGGCTTCCAATGCTTCTGTATCTATGGTGGAGATACATGCCCCATTAAATCTGACGGCAGATCTTCCTCCTCGTTAAGGCATACACCTAAGGATAATTCGACGTTTGGCGTTGAGTGCCCCTTTATTGTCTACGCACGAGACCTCTCGGAGTCACGTACGCTTGCCACATGGCTCTAGCCTTTTGGCCTCTCTATGTTACTACATCCCAAATCTTCCGGAGTCCCGAAGTCCCATATTCCCAGAATTTTGGTCACCTCACCAACCACTTCAACCAAGCAAGCATGTATGAGAGGCTGACACATTACAAGGGCCAGGGGTGACACGTATCCTCATCAAGGGGTGACACATGTCACGCGCTAATAGGCATAAGGGGTCTGCAAAATGTCCATATCCCGGTGACACATGACACCTTAGTTGCAGGTCCATGTTACCCTGGATGACATCAGTGAACCACGTTGACCCTGGACAAACAACCTTCTAACATCCTTCAAATCTCACAGTCAAGATTTGTCCACGTAGATCCACGGATCTATGATTCCTTTTGCTTCGCAACTTCAGGCTTCAAATCTTATCAACTCATCACATCTTGAATTCCCTAGAGAGCCAAGTCTCTGGACTATCGGATCTGGTGCACGTGTCCTCTACCTGTCAACAATTGAGATTTACTTCATCGTTCGCGACTTCAAGAGTCTTCACAATTTGAAGATTCTTGGCCAAGTTCTTACGGAGTACCAAGTATCTAGACTATCGGATCTCCTGCCACGTAGCCTCTCATCCAATGGCTCTGGTCCAACATACGACTTTTGACAGGGGCAAGAGGGGACCACATGTTGCTCCATGACGTGTCCTGGTTGGTTGGGTAGTTAAGAGGGGTTCTCAACGGAGTCCTTAGATCGATGGTTGAGAAGGATCCTGAAGGATTTGAGGATCGATGGTTGAGAAAGATCCCGAAGGATCTGAGGATCGACGGTTCACATCACTTCGTAAATTCGACATTCGAGAGTTTGGCGTGTAACTTCCAGCTTCCTCTCGGAGCTTCAAACTCTGAACCACACCCGATCTATCACCATGTGTACCTAGCGTTCACGACCAAGATTTACTCCAAATTAGAGAGCTTCGGGGGAACTTGCGCGTTCTTGTATTTACACTTTGATACCACCGTATAACCAGACTTCTTGATAGTCGTTGATCTGTGGACATGCGTCCCTCTACTCTCAATGGTCTAGATTAACTTTGCGACTCCGACATTCGTGAGTTTCGACATTAGACCACCCCTATTCTCCCGAAGTGGGACTTCGCCGAAGTACTTAGCACTACCCCTCTCTAGGTTCGATCCAACGGTTGGGAGAGATCCCCAATGGATTCCCAGATCCACAACCCTCATCAATTCACAACTCTGACTTTCGACTGTTTTCGAGGGTTGTGAAGTCATATGTCTCGGAGTTCCGAAGCCAGAGTAGCTTCTCTCCTTTCGGGCATAGCAAGGGGTTTCCAACCTTGGGCCATATGGAACCTTATTGAATTTCAGGGGCTACTCTTAGTTTTCAGGCAAGATTTGATTAAGGCTATGGGTATGAGCCCTCGGTCGCACGGGTGAAAGGTCTGAAGGAAGCACCCTTGTTCCACATAGTTTGAACTTGACAGTCCCGCTAAGGTAGACTAAAAAGGTTGACAAGACTTAAATGTTTCATTTAATCCTACCCCGACTCTCCTGTAGACTTGCATCCCATAACTCTCTAGTGGCTAGACCAAGGTAAATAGAAGGCCATGTAAATATAACAGTTTATAGAAGCAAATGAGCATTTCTAATAACTGTTCAAACACTGCAAAACTTAATCATAAACACAAACATTCAATCATCGCATCCATTGTATTACATAGAGTATGAAAATACTTATCAGAACTGGAAAACATGAAGCGACTGCTTAAAGGGGTGCCTGTTTCCACCCAACCATAGGCACAGCCACTCCTGACGGATTTGTCGTCGGCCACCCCAGAGCTAGACCATGACGCTCTAAGAGAGGCTCTTTCTCCTTGCTCAATGACAGTTAGGGTCTAAGGTTACTCTCTTCCTCCCACCTGATCTTGGCAACCAGTTTTCTCTATACCAAGCAAGGAGGTCTACGTGAGTACTTCCACAGTCACTCGTCGGCCTCGTTTATCATCCTGTAGAGAAAACCATGCCCATGGTTTCTTACAGTCAGAACAAGCTTGCTTCCTAGTTTTCCTCTCAACTCCAGAGTTTAACACTGCTCTCTTTTCTTCTAGAGATCGTTTTCTCCACTCTACAGATTTGCCTTTGTCAACCCCCCCCCCCGAATTACTTCCTCTCTTCCTCAACAAGGTTGCATGGGTCTGAATCCCCACCTCATGGTCAGGCCTGGAAGCCTTACAAATGGGTACCCTGCCCCATCTCCTCATTAACTCTTGAGGATGGCCTTCCAACTACTAGCCTGATTGGTAATTCATTTATGGGTCAGAGGATTGTTGAGCAATTACATCCAATAGGTACTGCTTTGGTGAGGGTCATCTCAACCATTCTTGGTTTCCATCACCATCTCTCTCATAGCATTCATGGTCTATCTTGGAAAACTCCCCCTTTCAAGAGTTATGCAACACTTATCCATTTTCTACTAATAACATAAAATACATACATTGGCCCTTTCATACAAAGGTTCATCAATCAAACATTCACACATATCTAGTCTGCCATAGTCACTTGGCCATTTATAGTTATATTTACAAAATGGGGGAAACAAAGGTATTACAATCAATTCATGCATTCAAGATTGCTTTGTATCTTTGAGAGTGGGTAGTATCATTTACCAAAGTCTTAATCTGAGCCAAGTTAGAAGAGCCTTCCCTTCTTCAATCAATGACCTAGCATTTGACCCTATAGAAATTCCCTCCTTAAGTTAGGAAACCCCTTCTCTTAACCCTATGTAGTTGCCTCTAGACTCTCCTACATAGGGTAGGACTTTCCCTCTAGAAAGAGTTTGAGTGGTAACACATTGGATCAACATATATGTTGTTTATTTTATTTTTTGACAGGAAACATAATTTTGACACAATTGTCAACCATTGTGACTAGCCTAGATCCATCTTAACTTCAAATATATCAAGTGTTTGGAGGGATCAAACCCCTTAAGGTGAAAACCTTGAATGTTTAAATACCAAAAAGGGTTTTCACATCAGAGTATTTGTGTGACTAGCCTAGATCCTTATTAATTTCATATTTATCAAGCGTATGGAGGGATCAAATCCCTCTACGTGCAAACCTCAAGTCCTTAGACACAAAAAAGGGTTTCCACCTTGAGGGATTGATCCCTCTTGATGCTTGATAGATCCAAGGTTAAAATGGATTGATGTTGGTATATCTACAATGAAATTTTATAACGACGGTTGTCAAAAAAACCCAAAGTCTAAACAAAGATGTAGACTTAAATTTCAACATAGAAATTGAGACATAATGGAAGTAGCTAGGGATTATTACCAACTCTATTAATAATCACTTTATAATAATAATAATACTAAAGAATAATAACCTATTTTTAAGGTCACTGTTGTCCCCTAGCCTAAGGATAACTAAGGAGATCATGTCTTGCGGCCCACAAGTCCTAGACATGCAGTACCGAGAGCTAGACGACTTGAGCATGGTCCCGGAGGGCCCCTCTTTTGTTCAGTGCAGTCCATTTATCACCAACAACAATATCCATTCGACCAGCCTGGTTCTGAAGTAGCGGTTGGTCTTGCTCCACGAGGTAATGAGTTCGGGTATCATGGTATGTATCACTCCGATTTTTTGAAGCACTTGAATATGTTGTATTGAATCCTTCTTCATTTCATGACGTTTGCTTAGAAATTATGCTCTTTGCCTTGTTCATACCTAGAGGGGTGACATGATGCCCTAGTAAGTTGATTTCCATTTAGGATGGGTTGCCATTGGGTGGATCTGTGAAAATAAATCGTTTGTCCCTCCATACTTACCACTTTCCATCTTTATTCCTTCCATCTCCTCTATCCTTGTTTGGGCCTTGGGATTGGCTACACTAGGAAGGGTTGTACCTTGCCTTGTGGGAAGAAGGGAGTAAAGGCCCAGAGGGTAAAAGTAGCTGGCAAGAGTTAAAAGCCAATGTCAAAACCTTTGAGATGCTTCGCCCAGGGATGCCCGAGAAAGCAGTGAAAGGCTTCTCAGTAAGAAAAGGGGACCCATAAGATTCATAAACACTCAAGGTACTAGTTGATGGATAGGAGGCCTCATCATGAACCATCCTATTATGACCATGGGCATGTAGCGATATGACACTACCACTTATCTGGCCATCAAACCAAGGTAGTGGCTCTTGGTGGCATAACCAAGAGAAAAGGGGTCTCATCACGAGCCATCCTTCTCATTTCCTTGAAGTGTTTGTGGATAACGTTGTCACCTCTCGTCATCAAGCCGGGACAATGGCCCTCAACTTTCCCCTTGAAAGCAAAAGATCAAAAGAAATAAAGCTAACAATAAAAGGCAATGAATGGGCTAAGAAACAATTGCATTCATGACAAGGTGCAACTCACCCTCTACAAAGGCACCCACATGTAAGGCTTTACATTTTCTTATTATTACATACACCCCATGCCCAAACACTTACCCCATGCCACCTTATACACTTACATGATTTGGATTAGATCCCACCTGGGAAACACCCCAAACTTAAGGGATATTAGCCCAATAGGACGCCCTGAGACTTTCTCCAAACCTAACTTGTCAAATTGCATAACGTCTTTGAGCATTTCTTTGGGTTAAGAGGGTTTTGATGCACATGTTTGGGTAATTTAATTATTGGATGTGATTTACATGCTATGATCCCTATGACTTATGAACCCCGGGAGGGTGTACTTGTTGTTGTTGTAGGACCTTTCCCGGTGGACAGGTACACATGAGGGAATGATCAGCTCGAACTTTCATGGGGGCTTAAAGCCCACAGCTGGATGTTGCAACCCCAGTCAAGGGTAAGAAGAAATTGAAGATTTGCACCAGGAAAAAGAAGAACATTGCCTTTGGAGGCACCCCAATACACCTAGACCCATGGGGACCTTGCTCTTCCACATGGACATTGTCCCTTGAGGGCCCTGGACATCACCATCATGACCCTAGATGTCATCCAGAGCTAGGGTTTTCATTTTGGAGGCATTTATGATCCTAGTGGCACGTGTGGGCATCTTCTGGGGCTTTTGGAGGTCAAGCGTCCCACATTTCTAGCTCAACGTTCCACCTATGGGCCTCAACGTCACCCTAGAATGTCATGACGTCACTCTTAGAGGTGTCTTTAGATGAAAATTAATTTTAATTATGTCAAATTTGAATTTTATTGTAAAATGGCTAGGTCGGCCTTATTTTGACCTCAAAATTAATTAAAGGTCAAAATTTTGTATAAATAAACATAAAGTACTCTCATTTTTACATCATAACTCACCTCTCACAAGAGGGAGCACTGAAATTTTCTCCCTAAAGGGGTTATTGGCTAAAATTACCAAGACACACTTGCTTGGAGGCTATTTTGGATCATTTCTTGGTGAAATTTTGGCAAATCTAAGGTTTTTGTGTTTGATTATTCTTGGTGAAGTAAGTAAATATGCAATTTTCATTTCATGATAAATGTCTATGGTATGTTTACTTGTTCATATGTAAGATTATGAAATTGCTTGCTTGAAACCCTAGGAGTAAGAAACATAAGGTGCTTCTTTCTTGCTCTTTATTTTGCTAGTTTTGCTTAAGAAGATCTTGTCTAGACAAACTTTTAAAGCTTCTAAAGTGTTATCACTTTAGAAGCTTTGTCTAGTTCTTATTGCATTAAATATTTTTCTAGGGCCTAGAAGTGCCTACACCCTAGTTGAATCTTCTCTTTGAGGCTTGGTACTTGAGAGCTTAAGGTGAGAGCTTAAGGTACTACTTCTCAAGCTTCCACCTTGTTATCTTTTAGACAAGTATAATCATTGTTATCTCTCAAATTTAATGTGTTGATATAATTGACTCCAAAAACCCTAAAGGCACTATTCTCTTGTCTCTTTTTTGTTGGAAGGTGTATCAAACACTATTCTCTTAAGCTATTACTAACTAAATCTAACACTAACCTAGCCTAGACAACTAATTTACTTGTTGCTATTATAAATCATTGCTACAACCATTGTAAAGCAACAAATTTGTTGCATCATCTACATTGAATGCTAGCTAAACACTTCTAAATTTGCTTGTGACATTTGATTATCATTCTGCCTAGTAAATGTCATCTTTTCATCGTCTTTTCAAGCAATTTTGAGGCATATTTCTTGCAGTTGTTACAAAACACCTTTTATTGTTGTAAACTTTCATGTTGCTGCAATTTTATATCAACTAGCATATATTTCATTGGTTTATTGTCTTATTGAAGCACTAATATCATTTTGTACTTAAAATTGCCATAAGTTTGCTTGTTTTCTTGTTCCGGGCAGGTACACTTCACCCATTACATTTTGCTTCATCTCTTAAGACATAAACTCAGCAAGACCTTTTGACTTGAGTGACCAGTGAGAGGGGGGTTATCTTTGCATCTTTGCTTTAGTTTCACCAACCCTTTAGGTCATTAGGGACGTCTCCATTGGGGTAGTCTTACCCTACTCCTAAACAAAAAAGGGTTTCCTATTAAGGTGACAGTGATAGGTCACCCCCTTGTTACACCAATCTTGTTTTACTTGCCTTGGGCTTTAGGCAGGTACATATTGCACGATAACAGTCACAACCAAGCTAGACACCAAATTGGTGTAAGAGATCCCCTTGTTTGTGGGACAAGGGATCCTCTCCGTGCAACGATTTGACTGCTAAAGTCTACGAAGGTATACATACCCTACCCCCCTCTGGATTGGAACTTATGACCTCCAAGGAGGAAACACATGTTCTTAACCATGAGGCCCACAAAAGTGATTCATTGGTTGTAGGTTAAGTCTACATGCATTGTAACATACACATACTCAACCGACCATTATCATTGTTAACATCCTAAAAGATCAAAATTGTTACCCTAGGATTTCAACTTGGAACAAATTTATAACTATGGCCATCATATCACCCCCTTATTCCAATGGTTTTTTCTTCATAGTCCCATCAAAATCTAGTCAATGTTTTTTAGTTTGATGCAAAACTGTAATTTTAGCACCTGCAAACTACGATCTTGGACTAATTTCAGGGCTCTTAATCTATCCAAATACTCAAAATTACAATTTGAACAATGCAACCTGCCATTTCAACAATTCTTCATCCACCGGAAAATTTGACAAATAAAGAATAATTTAAATCTCCATATCAAACACCTAAATTTATAACCAACTACAATATCAAATCACTTTAAAAATGGTAGAATGACGAGACATTGTTAAAAAAATATGCCACTATGTATTAGAGCTTACTATTATTAGTCCCTGTCGTAGGCATAGAAGGATTATAGCAATCGATAAAGCAGTGACTACATATTAGTTTGTCCTTTCACCAGAAATATTTGCACAATACCTATTGTTGGAGCTATTAAAATTATACGCTTTTAATTAAAAGCGTATATTTTTATATATTAAAAAGTAACATATATGTACTGATCTGATTAGCTAAGAGATTGGAGGTCTTATTGTCGGTTTCGCTATGTAGTATATGGAAACATATCCAAACTTTTTCTAGTAGACAGTATGTTTTAATCATATATTTTTCCTGTATATTTCTTGAAGGTCGATTAATGCTACAATTAGTTCGAATGTTTGTATTAGCATTTTCTACTACCCGAATATATCCGTCAGTTTTGATATGTACTAAGCATATTGAAATGTTTTCATATCCAAGCTTTGTATATTTCTTGAAATTTATTGACACTTATTCCGAGATGCCTCAATAGGCCTGATAGCGTAAATGTTTACATGATGCGACGTCCTCCAACACCCCTGTCAACTTAAATGTTTGCATACCGCGAGGTCCTTAGACAACCTGAGAGTCTTAAATGTTTATGTAAATATGGTTCTCGGAGTACATGCCAGTTCAATAGCCATTGTATGTTTCATCCTTGTTCTGCGATTGAAGCTACATACATTGTTTATTGGTTCAGTGACTGTTTCTTCTTTACTGGTTTGTCGGGTCCTACCATTGTATGTTTCATCCTCGTAATCGTTGAAGCTAGATACATTGTTTACTGGTTCGGTGAGTGGTTCTTCTTCGTTGGTTTTTCGGTTGTTGTTTTTTGTTGTTTCACTCGTGATTCGACCTGCGCTTCTGCATTTCATCGTTTCGGAGTAAGTTTCGATGCCATAGTTTCATTTTGTATTCCTTGTTTGTTGTTCAGTGTTTGCAGTTTGCTAGTAAGAATGTTTGTTTATTTGTAGTCGCATGTTCCTTGTATGTTTCTGGTTCCTTTTCTGCTTCGGCTGTAGTTTCGTAATCGTTGGAGATACATATGTTGTTCACTAGGTCAGTGGCTTTTGTTGGTTCATTGGTTCCTGGGTTGTTGGTTCTATTTGTTTGCCTGGGGTTTATGCTTTGGGGCCCTGAAGGTGTAGTTCGGACTCTTCGTGATTTCTCGTTGGTTTGGTCCTTGCTGGTTTCTTTTCTTTGATTCAACCTTGCAGGGTTGGGGTGCAACGACAATGGTTGGAGATTTTTTTATTTTTTTTGGATTATTATTGTTTTTTGGGGGCGCTTTACGGTGTTCAGCCCCTGCACCCACCAGTCAATCTACAGTTGTGTTATTTGCCATTTTTGCAGAGGTCGTTATCTATATTTTTGTAAGATTTTCCTCGTGCTCGAGTCCTGCCATGAAAGAAAATAGTTGCATACAAAATTATTGGAGGATTACATGTAAAGTTACAATATCCATTGCTTTTTTGTTGGAATAAAGCATATGTATGCAGCCTACATTTATAGACCATGTATGGTCAGATGTGTGGATATGACATGACATGTTCTTTCTCCTCTACATAGACTGGTGTGCACACGATACAATTTATGTTTTGCTTGAGATATGATATGTGCAACAAAGATTCTTCAAGATTATATTTTCATGTCTGAAAGCATGTTTGGGTAGTTTGCCACGAAAAACTGAGAACTTGTATCGTGGGCACAACAGTCTGTGTAGAGGATAAAGAACATGGTTAAAGGGCATATTTGGATGAATTGCTAGGGAAAACCATAAATCGTTTAGATGTGGCCATGCAATTGTGTGATATTTTCTACCTTGTAATATATTTTGGCCAGGGAAAAAAAGCTAGACGTTTACAGCCATGGATAGAGAAGTGTAAAGGTTAATGTTTCTGCCTTTGTAAATTGTTCGTTGAGTCAGTTTTGTTGTATCTACATATTGCTTGTTCTCTAGTGAATACCAACTTCCATTGATGTTCATTGAATTTTGTGGGTTCCCACATTGAAACAAACAGAGTAGTTGGAGAAAAGGAGGGAGTCTTGATTGCATCGGCTGAAGAGGATATAGAAAGGTGAATGCTTGTACTGTTGTTTCATATTGCGTTGTTTTGTATTTCATTTATGGTCTGTATATGTGTTAAACTAGTTGTGTGCATTCCTACATGGTAAGTTATATTGGTTACATACGTTCCTTCCTGCATACTAAGCTAGTTTATATTCGTTGTGTTTGCGCTGCATTGCTGCATTTAAAGAAACATAATCGTTGGATAGGAGGAAGGACTCTTTGGTGGGTAAATAGACCTTTTTCTTTTTCTTTTAGATGTTTGTTTTCACACTAACTTGCCTTCGCCTCGATTGCATCTTCGGCATTGCTGCCTTGGAAAAAACAGGTTACTTGGACAGGGAGATGAATTCTTCTGTGCGGCAGCAGAGGGTTTTGTGGTACAATCTTCTAAAAGGTATACCAAGTGTGATGATAAATTAAATATACAAACCAGGTGGGAGCATATAATATTAGACTTGAAAACGATGAATTCACAGTAATGGGCCTTTCTGCGCTCCCTGTTTCTACTTTTTCCATTTTCTATTATCCCTTTTGTTTTCTGATTCATCTGCTTAGTGTGGTTTCCAAAAATTCCCTCGTGCATCGGTTGGCGGACTAACAGACTGACATATGTGGTCCTTCTTCTACCTTATTCCATAGTTACCCACTTTGTCGATTACGACTGCCAGGTTGGCAGGTTGAAGATTTCTCCCCTGGCTTTCGGTGGTCCGCGATATATAGATTGGCCATGGTGACCCGCGGTCGCGCCTTGTTTACTGTTAAACATTTCTCCAGTTAAAAAATTAAGATGAATGCAGTTTTACGGTTATTTGGTTCTTCTGATGGACAATATACAATGCATATATTTGTTTAGTCCTGATGTTCATCTGCATGTGCTTGCATCAGAAAAAGTTGGACTAGTGAGATGACCATGAGCAGTCAGTCATCCCAGACATCAGCAGACCAACAAGGCCAAAGGTAAAGATGCATACGTTGTGCTCTTACTATGTTTACTAAACAAATTTCCTGGGCTATATATTCATCTATGGCATGGCGGATATGTTGATGCCATTTGCAATACATGGTTTCTAGCTCGCAAGAAGTATCAACAAGTACAAGCGAAACGGTGAATGTGTTGCATGTTCCACAGACCAAGAGGTGTGGCTGTGAAACTGTGGCTCCATAGTTCATCAATACTATTCATGTACTTGCAGCACACTACCATTCACTTTAGTTTTCCTGTTCAAAAAATGTCATCAGGTCTAGAGTTGTGACATCCAAAGTACTGTCAATAGAAGGCTTGAACAACCGCCAAACTGGACAACTGTTTGTCGGGGACATAATGGTTGTCTATACCACCTACTTGGACAAGGCAAACAAAAGTAGATCCATTATGCGTGTTGATATGAAAGACAAGGACGCCATGATGTTAGTCACACTGATTGTTCCTCCACAACTTGTCCAGAAACATGCAGAAAATATATTGCCGCGTAATGGGATATCCATTACAAATTTTAATGTATTGCCCAAAACAGTATATGACCATGGTGATTGCGATCAAATTATTTTGCTCAACAAAACAAGCATTGTGGAAAAAATTCCTTCTATTTGTTCAGAATATCGCTTCCTCCCGGACTCGACTATCATGCAGCTTGCACAGAGCACTGATATTTACCCAATCGGAACGATTGGGGCTGCTGTGACACTGGTGAGAAAATTTGGGTCGCAACACATTCTCCATATAAAGGATGGAGAGTCGAACAACGAAAAGGAAATGGTACCGCTTTTCATATTCAGTTTTGTTCTTAACTTTCGCATCTGCATATATGTCGGATAAGTTACACAAATATTGCATTGTTCCATGTTGCAGGTACAATTGTTCGATACGTATTCATATTTGTTTTCGTTGATGGAACAACAATTGCATAGAGGGCAAATTCCACTTATGTTGTTCAAAAATATAACAAAGAAGAAGGATGCTAGAGAAAGGATCTTTCGGACAACCCAGGCAACGTTTGTAACAGAGTTGCGAGCAGATATAGTAGAGGATTTGGAGAAACTAGCTAGCTCTACAATTGTTGTGCATATACATCCACAAAATCATCCTCACTTTGCTTATAGAAATAGCCCTCAACAAATTTATGCACCTGTTTACTTTTTCTTTTTTGTTTTAAAGGGGAGGGGGGGATGCAGTTGTGTATTATATTGTTCAATGTATTAATCCCTTTGCTCGCGTTGCTAGGTTGAAGGTCTTTTAGTTGCAGCCAATGTGTACTCGACCCCCTTTGACCCTGTATGTGCAAAATTCCATTCCACTACTTCTGCCTCTGCTTTGATAAGTGATGATATGATTGATTGTCTGTGATGCGATGAAAAATGTCCATATATTTATGGACATTGCGTCAATGGTGTTATCTGAACTGTGGGCAACACAAGTATGCAGTGTTCGGTTAGGCAACCTCTGTTAAAAAATGTGCTTCCTGAATTGGAGAGTTGTCGTATGAAACGTATCTACACAAAAAGGCAAGCAATGTATATACGTTGCGACAGCTTCAGATACAGAGCAAATTCACCTTAAATGAGGACAATGCAATTTTACATATCGGCTGAAGAAGGGCAAAAAAATAAATTAAATCAAACTTTGGGAGGAAACGAATATACCTGATGTCACTCTGTAATATTTGTTCAACATCCAGATGAATGTTCGTTTCAAGAGAAAAGGAATGCGCCAATGTCTTTTCTTTGTATATCAAATTGTTTGGTGCAAAGGTCGATGGGTTCTGCTCAATGGAACCTTCTGGGAACTTTCTTCTGGGTTGTTTAAAGTATGGTTGGTTCTTGGTTATCTGGTTTGTCTATCAATTTGTATACCGTGGAACTCCAGCTCTTCTTTGGAGGACACGAAACAATATAATTGAATTTTTTTGGCCAGCTCGCACACAGATCCGCCTAATATTTTCTATGGCGTTGTGACACAAATGTACTATATGACCTGTTTTGGCAAATTTTCTTGATCGATGAACTTGGCCAAATTATTGTTGTGAAATAATTTGAAATCAATGAATATATAGTGTGCGAAGTGCAACTGTCCTATCATACCAACAAGAGGCTCTTAAAATTCAAATTGATCGTCGTTTTTGCAATTTTTGCTTATTCGATGAACTTGGTAAAATTAACATCTTGGAATAATTTGAAATCAACGAATATATACTCTGTGGAGTGCAATTGTGCTATCATATGAACAAAAGGGCCTTAAACTTCAAATTGGTCCTTGTTATGCTTGCGATGATAGAATTTTACGAAAAAGTTCTTTTGTTTCCTTCTTTTTAAAACCAAAAAGCGATTTAACATCCTTTAATAATTTAATGTAATTCACTTGTACAATAACAATAGTTAATATTAATATTTTAGTATCTGAAAATAATGGTTTTAGCTGAAGTTAGATAGGATGAGCATTGCTAAACAATTGCAATCTTGAACCCGCCAGACGTGGAATCCGCAAGTCCACCTATCAATTTGTATATCGCGGAAGTCTGGGTGATATTTGCAGGACACCGAACAAAAGAGGTTCAAATTTTAGCCCGCCAGGCCGAGAACCCGCGACCCAAAAAGTGCCCAAGTATGGAACGAGGGATCCGCATATGCTCTATAAAATCTCTTGTCCATACTTTCTAAAAGTACATGTTTACTATGTATTGCTCGTTTGTTGGAAAACTTTTATATCAGTCGCCCGACCATATTGTACAAACTTTCTCGTTTAATTAAATTCTGCAATAGCAAAAATTATTATTAATAATTTAGTATTGAAAATCATGTTTTTAGATATGTTAGATAGTTTATAGGGATTAGTATCTGTAAACAATGGCAAACTTGAACCCGCCAACCCTTAAGTCCAGTTGTCAATCTGTATATCACGAAACACTGAGGGTTATTCAGAGGACAAGGAACAATGAAAACTGCAATGTTGAGCCACGCAACCCACAGGTCCGTTTGTCAATTTGTAAATCATGGAGATGTGTCTGGTGTTTGTACAACGCAGAACAATAGAGGCCCAATTTTCAGCCCGTGAGCCCCATAGACTCGATCAAAAAAAATCGCTAGATATGAAATTCATACGGGATCACTACGGGACAATAAAACTGCAATGTTCATCCAACCAGCTCGAGTCCACCTATCCACTTGTATATCGCGGAAGTCTGGGTGCTATTTGTAGGAGACAGAACAATAGAGACTCTATTTTCGGCCCGCCAGGTCGCGAACCAAAAACTGCCTAGGTATGGAATGAGGGATCCACATATGCTGCATAAAATCTCATTCCATAGTTGATATATAGACAATGTCCACAAGTCCACGTGTCAACTTGTATATCACGAAAGTCTAGGTGCTATTTGTAGGACACGAAACAATAGATACTTAATTTTTAGCCTGCCAGGTCGCGAACCCATGATCCAAAAAGTGCCCAAGAATGGAATGAGGGATCTGCATATGTTCTAGAACAATGTTTTTTTACAGCGCGGAACAATAGAGGCCCAATTTTCAACCCGGCAGCCCCAAAGCTCCCGATAAAAAAAAATCGCTTAATTTGAAATTCATACGGGATCTCCGCATATGCTATATAAAATCTCATTCCATACTTTATTTAGAGACTATGTCCACAAGTATAGGTGTCAATTTATATATCGCGGAAGTCTAGGTGCTATTTGTGGGACACGGAATAGTAGATACTTAATTTTCAGCCTGCCAGGTCGCGAACTCGCGATCCAAAAAGTGTCGAAGTATGAAATGACGGATGCACATATGTTCTAGAAAAATGTGTTTGTAAAGCGTGAAACAATAAACTCTCAATTTCTAGCTCGCCAGCCTCAAAGCCCCCAATAAAAAAAAAAACACTAAATTTGAAATTCATATGGGATCGCTATGGGACAATAAAAATGCAATGTTCAACCAACCAACCCGAGTCCACCTATCAATTTGTATATCGCGGAAGTCTAGGTACTATTTGTAGGAGACAGAACAATAGAGACTCTATTTTTGGCGCGCTAACCCGCGATCCAAAAACTGCCTAAGTATGGAATGAGGGATCCGCATATGCTGTATAAAATCTCATTCCATACTTTATATAGAGACTATGTCCAAAATTCCACGTGTCAATTTGTATATCTCAGAAGTCTAGGTGTTATTTGTAGGACACGGAACAATAGATACTTAATTTTCAACCCACCAGGTCCCGAACCCGTGATCCAAAAAGTGCTCAAGTATGGAATGAGGGATCCTTATATGTTCTAAAACACTATCAACTTGTATATCGCGGAAGTTTGGCTGTTATTTGTAGGAGACAGAACAATAAAGACTATTTTCGGCCAGCCAAGTCACGAGCTTGCGATCCAAAAAATGCCTAAGTATGGAATGAGGGATCCGCATATGCTGTATAAAATCCCATTCCATATTTTATATAGACTATGTCCACAAGTCCACGTTGGAATTTGTATATCGCAGAAGTCTAGGTGCTATTTGTAGAACATAGAACAATAGATACTTAATTTTCAGCCTGCCAGGTCGTGAACCTGTGATCCAAAAAGTGCCCAAGTATGGAATGAGGGATCTACATATGTTCTATAACACTATCAATTTGTATATCGTGGAAGTCTGGGTGCTATTTGTAGGAGACAAAACAATAAAGACTCTCTTTTTGGCCCGCCAGATTGCGAGCCTGCGATCCAAAAACTGCCTAAGTATGGAATGAGGGATCCACATATGTTGTATAAAATCTCATTCCATACTTTATATAGAAACTGTCCACAAGTCCACGTGTGAATTTGTATATCGCGGAACTGTAGGTGCTATTTGTAGGACACAGAACAATAGATACTTAATTTTCAGCTCGCCAGGACGCGAACTCGTGACCAAATGCAATGTTCAGCCAAGCAGCCCGTAGGTCCTCCTGTCAATTTGTATACAGTGGAAATCTGGGTGCTATTTGTAGGACACGAAACAATAGAGACTCTTTTTCAGCCCGCGAGGCCGTCAACCCGCGATAAAAAAAAGTGCTTAAATATGGAATGACTCTTTTTTATATTGCTCATTTGTGGAAATACTTTTATATCACTCGATCGACCATATTGTGCAAACTTTCTGGTATAATTAAATTCTGCAATATAAATATTTAACAGTAATAATTTAGCGCAGGTCAGGTTCTGAATTTGTATATCGCTGAATTGCCAGTGCTATTTGTAGAGTGCAGAATAATAGATGCCCAATTTTTTGCCCACCAACCCGAGAATCCCCTATCCAAAAAAGTTGCTAATTATGAAATTAATAGGGAATTGCTAAGGAAAAAAAAATGCAATGTTGAACCAACCAACCCGCAAGTTCACCTGTCAATTTGTATATCGTGGAAGTGTAGGTTCTATTTGTAGGACACGAAACAATAGAGGCTCAATTTTCAGCCCTTAATGCCGAGAACCATCGGCCCTTCACATGCCCTGGGTATATCTTCACCCGACTGCTTTTCATACTTTGGTATTTCTTGGAATCGGTTTCGCCATTGTTGTTGCCTTCATACTTGTTTCCAGATATGCAATAATTAAGCTTTAATGCTAGTAGCCATCCTGCAACATTTGTTAAAATTGTCATTAATGTTCGGAAGTCCAAAGAAGATTTGTCATTAGTACCAATTAAACTAAGATTTGCCCACAAGCATGTTATCCTTTCCAAGTATTCATTTCAAAGGCCACACAATATTTTTTTTTTTTTGTGTCGACGGGTTGGTGCTTTTAAGAAATTTCTAATTCTTAATCTCTTTTCGTTGTCACCGCCACGTTCGCACTTTTTTTCTAATTGTGCAATTAGTGAGCTGTGATGGTCACAACTCATTCCACACGAACCCTGGAAATTGGCATTGATCAGCAAAAGGCTCGAGGAGATATTCCATTGATATGCATTAAACCATAATTTGCGGAGGCTTATATTATCCCTCCTCGATTTTCATTTCAAACATTGTCTCGACCAAATGAAAATTCTAAATAACTTCTGGCAGCAGTTCTCTGCACACACAGTAAACACATTGGGGCATAATGGCTAGAGGTTCCACTATTCCAAGGCATATTCTTATTATTCATCTCCCTCCTCCCAGGAGCAAAAAATGAGATGGTCCCTTGGTACACCGAGAGATATATTTCAAGCCAAAAAATTCCATCGCAACCCTGGCTAGTCAGAGAACCTACCCAGTTGCAGTCATTGCTATCGCAGAAGTTGATGCCATGAATTCCGAGCCGGAAGAAGATGATCTGATGGATGATGATATGGCAATGGATGATGGCAATGCAGAGAATCTTCCCACTCCTGTGCCCAAACTGAAATCAACCATAACGAACGGACCTTCCCGACTCGGTGATCGCAGTCATGACAACACCAAAAGGAGTTTCATAAAAGAAACTAATGGTGAACGCAACAACCACTTTGCACGGCGAAAGTAGGAATTCCAGAGTTCCAAATTAGTCTGTTCTGGGCGGAAGAGTTTCAGTGTAAAGCAATGATATGTTGATGCTCCCAGAGATATATTTCAAGCTAAAAAAATATTGTTTAACATCTTCGGGCATCAGGTCCAAAACTCTCGCTCCTGCCATGTATTTTCCTACTAGTCATCTCCTTCTACCCATAATGGACTAATTTGGGCCTCTGCAATTACACGTGCAAGTTGTGCTACTGAATTTTTTTGGACTATGCAGAGGCAGTTTCAGCTAAGGGCTATTTCACTTGCCCTGCAACCATTTTCATCTTCTTTCTGAGGAAAAGCTTATGAAAAATATCAATTTCAGCAGAGGATGATTCATCGACGAGAAAACTCCAAGGATCTTRCATACTGCAGAACCCGTGCCTGTGTTTGTCGCAGATACCTTCAATGTTTTGGCCTGAAGAAYTGGGTCCAATTTCTAAGCATAGATGTACAGTGCTTGGTGTTTTTCTTATTTTTTTATTTTAAATGGATTTGCTATTAAAGAAAATCTGCCTTGCACTCTTCGTTGCTGCCTCTTTTCTGGGTTTAACGCAAGTTCTAATTGGCATGGTTCGGTGCTCTCATACTTCTTCGATCTTGTGTTTACTAATACCAATGTACAATGYTGCAACAAAATCATTATTTTTGTTTCTAGACATGCAATTATTAAGTTTTAATGCTAACAACCCATAATGCAATAAGTTTAATACTTGAGTTAATATGTTGCACTGATGGTAGAATGTATCAAGAACACAGTTACACGCACATGTTCCAATAAAATCTAACCTTTCACAAAGCATTTGCTGGCAATTAGTAGAAAATAAAATTTAGTGGTTAAGTTGATATGTTATAGTCATGGAATAATGTATCAAGAACATAGTTGCAGGCATACGTTACAATAAAATGTAATTTCAACAACGCATTTGCTGAAAATTAGTAGATCATGGTTTTGCAACGATGGCACTTCTTTGAAACCAATTTGCGCTTACGAAAATTGTCTTCCGCCTCTCTATTTTTCCACTCTTTTATTTCCTCTAGTTTCTCTTCCAATCATTTTTTTCTCGACAATGCGTTGCTTTGCAGCTTCGTGGATTCACGCGTTTGCGTTTCCAACGACCACTTTCCCTTTCTTTAAATTGACCGTCTATTGTTCCCTATCCCACAACTGGCACCCAGAGTTCCGCCATATACAAATTGACAGGCAGACTTGCGCGCTGGTCGGGTCAACATTGCAATGCTACTTTTCCATGACCTCCAAACAACATTCAGAGCTCTGGTATATACAAATTGACATATATTCAAAATTGCAACTGTTCATAGATCATACGCTTTCCGTATTGCGGTCCACCTACCATGCCCTTTTCTGTGTTGCACATTTTTGCACTGAAAACTTTCGAGAGATACAATTTAACCGTTGGGTCCTCGCATATTTAGTGGAACTATTGTCACCCCATTTTGAAGCCCATTTGTCCACTTTCCATACTTCGCCATTTGTTCAAATTTATTTGGCGAATCGTCGGTTTGGCGGGTTGAAGAAATATTCAGTTCGTAGTCATTGTGTCTTGTATTCGCGCCCCTTTGCAATTAGCAGTTGGCAATTATATATAAGATCTTATTGCCATGTATGCAATTAGCAATTTCCCTGTTCCATACTTAGCCACTTTGGCGGAATTCCGCAAATATACAAACCGGTCACTTAACTGCCCCATCATGATCTCTTTCGTTTTACACGTTTTGCACTCAAAAATTCTAAAACATGAAATTTCATCGTGCAACACTCGGTTGTCCTGACTATCCCCATAACCCTTTTTTGAATCCCGTCCAACCGCTTTTCAGATCTTGCCATTCTTTCCTTGCTCTCCGCCCTCTCCGTCACCTTCACACTTGTCTATAATAAAAGAAAATAAAAAGTTATATATATATATATATATATATATATATATATATATATATATATCTTGTTTTTAAATATGGAATTACCAGCATTTAATTCTAACAAGTCATCATGCAAAAACCGTATATATTGTCTTTGATGGGCGAAAGGCTCGAGAACATCTTGTATTCATGCGCATTAAACCAAATTTTGCGGGCGGATTATATTATCCCTTGCGAGTGTTCATTTCAAAATCATGAAATATCGTTCACACGGCGTGCCCTTTGCACGTTCACAAAACCTCCATTCCTTAAATGCTTTTCGCCGTACCTGCCACGTTCGCATTTCTAAATATGCAATAAATAAGTTTTTCTACTATCCGCAAATATACAAACCGGTCACTCAACTGCCCCATCATGATCTCTTCCATTTTACACATTTTGCACTCAAAAATTCTAAAACATGAAATTTCATCGTACAACACTCAGTTGTCCTGACTATCCCCGTAACCCTTTTTTAAATCCCGTCCAACCGCTTTTCAGAGCTTGCCATTCTTTCCTTGCTCTCCGCCCTCTTCGTCACCTTCACACTTGTCTATAATAAAAGAAAACAAAAAGTTTTATATATATATATATATATATATAACTTTTTATTTTCTTTTATTATATATATCTTGTTTCTAAATATGGAATTACTGGCATTTAATTCTAACAAGTCATCATGCAGAAACTGTATATATTGTCTTTGATGGGCGAAAGGCTCGAGGATATCTCGTATTCATGCGCATTGAACCAAATTTTGCGGGCGGATTATATTATCCCTTGCGAGTGTTCATTTCAAAATCATGAAATCCCGTTCACACGGCGTGCCCTTCGCAAGTTCACAAAACCTCCATTCCTTAAATTCTTTTCACCATACCCGCCACGTTCGCATTTCTAAATATGCAAAAAATATTTTTTTCTGCTAACAGTTCATCATGCACCACCAATACAGGTTGTCATTAATCAACGAAAGGCTCAAGGAGCTTTCCCATTCAGAAACATTTAACCAAGATTTAGCAAAAAGTTACATTATTCGCTCTAACAATTCATTTAAACCATCATCTGCAACAAAGCAACCTTCTCATAAACCTATGGCATTAGCTCGACACCAGTTCTATGGAGAGACAGTGAACGCCTTCGGGTGCGAGGACCATAACTTCCACTGGTCCAGGGCATTTTCTTATTACTCAACCCCTATTGCAGTGAACCAAGTAATTTGGACCTCCGGGATTGCTCATGCAGGCTGTGTCCCTGAGGTTTTTGACTATAAGGACCTGGTCTCTTGGTGCGTCGATAAATTTATTGTAGACCAAAGAATTATTCCACTGCACGACGACTTTTTTGTTTCTTTGTCACCTCAGGTCTTCCACCAAATGATGAAATTGCCCGAGCCAACATTAACATTCAAAGGAGAAGATTGCAAACAGTTCCTAGCAAAGCATAATAACGGATTGAACCTCTTGCCCCATATTTTGAAAAGGTCGAATCTAGTTCCTGAAGATATTACAAGTATGCAGGTTAGTTCATTTAGAAATCCATTTCAGGAAATTGCCTGGCTGTTTACAAGAATAACGGGACATGAGTCCACAGGTACTGTTTCCCACATGGCTCTTTATATTTTGTATTTCACAGTCAACGAACAAGCCCTTTTTTATTGGGGCAGGTTAATTTCCCATGAAATCTCTTCCCAATTGTCAAGCTACAAAAGGGAAAATAAATTTTATATGTCATCCTATTTAGTTTTTGCAATAGCACATTCCTGTCAATTTCCGCAACTGTCTCTGTCCAAAAAAGTCAACTGGGAATTCTACCCAGTAACATTATGGTACCAGGCCTTGTGGAAGCACAAGGCTTCCCACTGTTTTATGAGGTTTTTAATGGCTTCCTGTCTGTTTTCAAAGTTTTGTTGTTAGGAGAAAATGCTCCCCGCATAGCTGAACATGCAACTATTTTTTTGCACAATAAGGGGACACTCCAACATTTGGATAATTACACTGTCATAAGAATTTTTGGCTCCACGGAACAACCTTCTCTCCTTCCATTTCACGTTACGAACATAATTTTTATTGCAGAAATAACACGTCAATACAGCTACTGGTTCCATCTGTTCCAAAGGAAGAAAAAAAAAATAGTTCATTCCTTTGCCTTGGAAAATAGGCGAGTTCGTCTTGAAAAATGTCAACAAAATTGACGATTTCACAACACATTTTAGCATCTCCAACCTCATATATGCTGAAGACATAAGAAGATTTGACCCCTATGATATTTTTAGACAACATTTACAATCACTTGGCCTCAACGATTGTTTTGTAAATAAACACCTACCCAAAAACAGAGATAGTGACGGTCTTGCCTCTGATACCGACGACTTAGAGACAGTGCAAAGTTGCACTAAATTGTACACATAATAGGGGAAAGGCCCCAATGACAAGAGTGTTCAATCCGCAAATACCACTCCAAAAAGTACAACATCCCGGAGCATCGCTCCAATGACCCATCACAACAACAAAGAAACCCAGAGTTCTTCAAATGGAGGAGGAGATAACGACCCTCCTCACTCTAAAATTGATAGTTCTCACAAGCTTCTAGTAAAGAAGAAGAGAAAAAAAATGTGGGTCAGGTAGAAGAGCTGGAAATTCAAAGTCAGAACATGGAAGTTGACATTGATCTCGATGCCATGTTCCCCATCCTTGATCAACCCTAAGACGACATCCACCATAGCCATCCAATGGACATATCCGTTACCCAAAATTTTGACGAAGATGAATCCTTCATGTTCCAGAGCGTTGTTTTTGATAGTCGGAAGAGAAGATTGATATTTGAGAAAAAAAATGTTAAAATATCAAAGACAAATCTCATTCAGAGGTTGACGTTGCCAACATGCGGCCATCCCAAATTTGTCAACTTCACACTGCGACCGGAGAAGCACTTCATGATTCCATTGGACGCATCGAGACCCAAAATGCCAAACTGAAGGATCGAGTCAAGGAATTGGAATACGCTTTCATTCCTATGCCATTGCTTGTCGATCCTTTTGTTAGAATATAAAAAAATTGTGTGCTTGTTTTACCGCGATGATACCCTCGTCTCCCAACCACAGGCCGAAGCCTCCCTCCGAGCACCTTAACCTTGACCTGAGAATTCCTCCGGAAGCAAACCCTAGGCTAGATAGCCAAACAAAGAGCAGTGCATCTCTCCCCAAGGATAGCGCATCACAAAAAGCTGACCAGATAGTCCAAACCCTAACCAAGAGATATCCAAGCCAAACACTGAAACTTGTTGATGCTGCAGTTGCACCTGCAGCCCTCCTCCAAACTTGCGCACCAGCTACACCTGCAGTGCGCACCAACTGGGAAAACTGCAGTCCTGAGATGTGTCAAATGAGAAACTGGCACCCTGTATTTATAGTAATCTTGCCAGTTTACTGGGGCTGACTTCTCCTTCTGGGTAGGTGTCTGTTCAATATATTATTATTAATTCTGGCCGACTTCTTCTCTTGGAGGCTAATAGCTTAATATAAATTATATTCTTGAGCCGACAAGGCTTTTAGGGTTATTAGCCAATTCATTAGGGTTTCTCTTGCTTCCCAGAGTCTTCTATTCTCGTCAGGTTCACATGTAGAGGTAA
>JZKD02S2065330.1:234162-250302 GCA_000966675.3 Picea glauca
CTTGCTGCTGCTGCAGCTGCACCTGCAACCCTCCTCCAAACCTACGCACCAGCTACATCTGCAGTGCACACCAACTGGGAAAACTGCAGTCCTGAGATGTGTCAAATGAGAAACTGACGCCCTGTATTTATAGTAATCCTGCCAGTTTACTGGGGCCAACTTCTCCTTTTGGGTAGGTGTCTGTTCAGTATATTATTATTAATTCTGGCTGACTTCTTCTCTTGGAGGCTAATAGCTTAATATAAATTATATTCTTGAGCCGACAAGGCTTCTAGGGTTATTAGCCAATTCATTAGGGTTTCTCTTGCTTCCCGGAGTCTTATATTCTCGTCAGGTTCACATGTAGAGGTAAATACCTCCCGCAACTACCATAATATTAACACCTTTGGCAATAGCCATGCCTGGCACCCCTGCACCCAATGTAAAAGCATCCTCCACCCTACTCGCATCTTGTAAAGGATATGTGGAGAACAATATCAAAAAAAGAATGGAACTGGTTACCCAGGCGTGGAAAAGATCACAAACCATCGCTTCCCTTGGAACCAGGGCACATAGCTTGCTTGAGCTTTTGCAAGCCGAATTAAAAGATGAAGAAAATTTCTTTTTAAAAACGATCACCCCCTTTGGCAAGATTGTCAACAATATGACAGAAACAAAAAGAAGAGAAGAAGAACTTCCATCCAAAAACTGGATCGACCAATTGAATGCATGTTGGAAACAAAAAGTAAAAAACCTGCGTCTCATTGTTCAGTCATGTGAACAAGCCATAGCGAAGGAAGATAAATTATTCACAAAGCTGTCAAATATAGACTTAGCAGGGAAAACCAACGACTTCCAAGACCCCCTCTTAATGGAAAACTCCTTGCCCTTAACCAGACAAGAGTTCGATAAACAAGTTGCTATGTTGAATACCTTGTCTTTGGAAAAGTTTTACAACATCCTTCAATTTGATCAAGCTCACGTCCATGACTGGCTAGTCAAATATGCAATACAGAATGATGAAATTCATCAGGCTCTCTCCAATCTTTCTATCGACTTCCAGAAATTAGAAAACGAAGTTTTCAACATCAAAATCCGGAATGAGATCAACGTCGCTCCAATGAGAAGCTACATTGAAGAATGGGTCGAAAGACAATTGAAACAATCCGCCAACGAAAGACAACAGACAGTTCCCGACATTCCAACAACCGTGGAGAACATCCTTGATACTGTAATCGTCGCCAACATGAATGAAACAACAGCCGCAAGAAAATAGCCAAAGCGCTCATATGTACCCTCACTGTAAGTTTAGTCATTGCATCTTTCTTTGTTTCTCAGCCCGGTTATTCCACTTTTTTAAATATAGATGTATAGGCAAACACTTATACCTTTCCATTTATTTTCTTTTGCAGCTATTGCTCTCTATCTTCTTTCCACAATCCTATTTCTTGTACATATTTCTTTAATGGTCCGCGGGAGCCCCAATCCCAGTGTACATGACAAACACATTGAAATTCCGGTTTATATGTAACAAACTTTAATTTTTTGGTATATTTCAAAATTTGCAGTAGTATGTAACAAACTTTCATTTTTTCACATACTTGAAATAAAAATTGCATTTAAATTTTTATTTGTTACAGACTATATTCTTATCTTTCCGCATTCTGTATAACAAATGCATTTGTTTTTTTAATATCTTAGATTTTTATTCTTATCTTTCAGCAGTCTGTATGACAAATGCATCTACTTTTTTATATGTTACACACTTTTCTTTTTTTATATATTTTAAAATAAATGGCGTTGAACAATGCAAGTGTCATTTACATATACCCCATGTTCACAAATGCATTTAAATTTTTATATTACTTATTTCCTATTAATTTTATGTCATCATATATTTTTATCTTTCACCAGTCCATATGGAAAATGCATTTAAATTTCCAAATTTACTCGTGTCAACAAATTTTTTACTTTGTTATATACTTTCAAAAAAATTAGGTTTGTTATATACTTTCAAAAATTAGATGTTGCTGTGCCTACCATCATTTACTTTTGCCCTATCTTCCGTGATATACATTTTGCACAACATTTCTCTGATATACATTTTGCACCAAACACTTTGTTTCATTTACAATTCAACCCCATTTTTCACAATTTGCTTTGTAACCTCCTTGGCCGGCACTGGGCCACACAACCTTGTTATAAAAATAGAAGAAATAATACCACGAGCATAGGAGGAAACATTAACAATGTAACCCTGTCCACGTTAACACGACTGTCTATCCTCGAATTTCATCCAAAACCTCATTCAAAAATCGTACCACCGCCCAAGTAAGCGCTTGAAATGCCAAGTTTCAGAGTGTGCTATCTTTTATATGTTTTAGGCCTCTCCTAATATAATATTTTCAGTGAATTGTCACTCGCAATAATAATAAAAATGGGACCGCAAACCCTCATTTACAGGCCAATTCCATGCCTCCCACCTTCATTTTCTTCACAGCCTGCTAGATTTTGCAAATTCCGAAATACTCACGCGCTGCCTTACAAGGCTTTAGCAGCACCCGGAACAGTGGCTGCTTGCACCTCTTCCCATAATTCCATAAAAAACAAGGGTGCCAAAATGCCGGGGTTTGGCACTGCAAGAGTTATCCAGAAGAGCTGTTCAGGATTAAGATTCACACAGGCTTGCGCTTTTCTGGGCGAGGGCGTTTTGCTCACTACCAGTTTCAAGCAAAAGTCTCTTGGCTTTCATCTACAGGGTAAGTCACAACCTTCAGTGTCTCTAAATAATGTTATGTGCTCATATAATTCTATATCTTTTGTCAATGGACTTAGCAATATGTATGCATCATTATGAAATAGTATTTAAACTACTCAAGAACAATTGGAATACAAGGATATTAATGTGGTTAGGAATTTCATCGTTGTGATCTGTCACTATGGTAAGATAGCTTGCGAGTACAGAGATCACATAAACAACAAGCCAGAGCTATAAGACATGACACTGAAATTGATAATGGTAGTACCCAAGAGAGGGGATGTTAACCTAGCAACCCGAGGACTTTAACACCAAAGTTTGCATCCAGATTGATGAAGCTTTTGATGCAGGTAACGTCTCTTGTTTACAATAACACAACAAAATATGCCACTTGGATTTTTAGGAAGCTTGCAATAAAGAAGGCATTGTGCAAAGATGACAATCACAAGCAAGCCGCAAAGCAGGTATCTCTAAGAGATATCAGTACCGCAGTTGGGGGAGGATACCTTCATTAATGTCTGTGATGAATCCAATTACGAACTTCTTACTTGAGGCTGGTCACAGTGGATGTGCTACACTCGAGATTACATCGGCCTGGGATGCCTGTGCTCATAAATAATCTATAACAATCTTAAAATGAGGAATAAATACATGCTCCCATGAAATATGGGAGTAAAATATACGCAGCAATGGATGACTGTTGCAGTGGTACGGAGTAGCCAGATAAGTAAATTCGGATATTGGGACCAGGGCACGAAAGCCACTCGAGATAAATTAAGAGCTGAGAGTATGGGAGCACGATGTCTAATACAAATTAAGACTGCTCAGATGGAGCAGTTACCAGAAACCTGACCAGGAGATACATTTGGTGCTCCATTTCCTGTTCCTGTTCTCTGTCCCATTCCTGTCTTGACACTGCATTAGTACATTACTAATCAATTTTATATGCATAAAATGTTGGAAGGGGGGTGGGTTCACATTTCTAGTCCTCCAAAACCCTCTATGAGTCTAATCCCAATTTTCTTTCCATTCATGCTTTCCATTCCATTTCCTGTTTCCCAGTTTTGGTAACATAAGTTGATGCAGCAACATGGACTCCACAAGAATAGAAAATATGACGCAAGTACTCGCTCATTAAAGGACTGAGCTTTATTACGAAACTGAAAGGGAATCTTGTGACAAGTTACAACTCATAGGACTTAGATGATGCCCACAAGTAATGTAACAAGAATAAGCTGTGTCGTTAAATCCCAAAACCCTAGATAGGGTTGAGATAGAGATACAGACAATAGCACAACATTGTATTAACAAAACACTCCACGGTAATACAATGAGATTCACCTCTCTTATAAAGAGTTTCATAGGTTTTATTTGTCCAAAACTCTAAAAGCTAATAATAACTGAAACCATAACTTTTATAGCCTTAGTCTTTAAGATGACTTTATTACGCATGTAAACTTTATATTCTTATGCCCTCCCTTAAGGCTTATAATATTGAAAACAAAATTTAGTGAAATCAAAGACACACTGACTGAAAAACAAAATATTAGAAGGGAACAAAACCAAATTTTTTTAGAAGCTTCTTCTTTGAAAACCAGTTCTTGGACTAGGGTAGAGCTCCATCAAGTTGCCTCATAACTCTCGTAGAGGTGTAGTTCCCAGGTCGAATTTCTGAGTTCTTTGATACCACCTCCTTGAACTCTCAAATTATGAATCTCCCGAATTTTTGAACAACCATCCATGTTGAGCTACATCAACAATACTTCATCTGGCTGTTTCATTAACCTCCAAGGGCATACATGATAATTCCCAAGATCCACAAGCTCCTAAATTATTTGGGCAGCTATCCATGCTAAGCTTTATCTACATTAGATCCCTTTCTATCTTCAAAGTGTAAGCTTCTTAAAATGCAAAAAATACCATTTCTTCAGCATGGTCATCACCATCGTCTGCATTTGATGGATCTCCAACAATGACTAGATTAGCTACATGTGGTTTGTCCTTTCACTTTCCCTTGAGAACATCATTAGCTCAAAATCTGTAGTTCCAAGCTGTGTGGCCAATTTTCTTGCAATTAACATTCTATCTCCCCCTTGTCTTTAGTTGATTTGCTATGATTGTTACTTGAGTATAGTGCAATCTTAGGTTGAGATCACCTTCTGTATTGCCTGCAATGGTTCTCTTTTCTTTAGCTGAGAGAACAACGATCATATCTTCTAGAGTTTGTGAGGACATTAGAGTAAAAGTATCATTGCTATATTTAGAAGACAGATTGTTTAACAAAATTGCTATGGCATCCACTTCCTCCATCGTAGCTTTGACTTCTGCTAGCTATTTGATAGAGATCTTAGATTGTTTATGTGGTTAGACATAGTGACTTTCGTAGACATGTTGAATCTAAATAACTGTAGCAGTTTGAATGCACTGTTTTTCTCCAAACAGTGAATTCAGATTATCCTAAATTTCCTTGGATGTTTTTTCTAGATTGATATGATGCAACTTTGAATCTGAGAGGGCAATGGCAATAATGGCTTTGGCTTTATCATTTCTGCTCATTCCTATAATTTATTGGGATTTGTAGGTGATTGCTTAGCCCGTTTAACTATTCCCCCCAAGTTTTTGTTCATCAATTGCATCTGAATTTTTACTTTCTAGCTGTGGAAATTGAAACCATAATATTTTTTTAATCGGGGTTTCCATTGAAAGAAACAAAATCCGTGTCTAAACTTTCTCGAGTATAACTCTGCAAATTAGAGCTATATGGTGGACTGTACTGCAGATTGATGTATGGTGAGCTATACGTCGATGTATGATGGATGTACAATGGATTATGTATGGTGGATGTATAGTGGATTATGTATGCTAGACGTACCACTAGCAGCTGCTGTATAATCTTCTATTTCGTGGTGGCTATGTCTTATTTACTAAATGATGGCTACAATAAAATAAATGGCGGCTTGTACGACGGCTTTAATCTTGGCGACTATCTTCTTCTAACAAATACAGCTCCCTTTTGTTTAAAAAAGGGCGGCTTCTTTATTTCTTTACGGATCCTTTGCAGTGGCTAAGATGGGCAATCAGTACGTCCTTGGTGGCTGTGCTTGATAGGTATGACATACCAATCTTTTTTTTTCTTTGGTGGCTACTCCTAGTCACATCCCATGGTGGCCCTTTCTCCTTCAATATAACCGGTGGTCGTCCCCTTCATAATGATACAATCTTGTCGACTACATGAACAGGATTTGTATTCGCTCTGATACCATGTAATGAGAATGAGCTGGATCATTAAATCCTGAAACATTAAAAAGGGTTGAGACAGAGATACACACAATAACTCGTTGTTATATTAAGAAAACACTCCACGCTAATATTATGAGATTCACCTCTCTTATAAAGAGTTCAAGAGGTCTTATTTGTTCAAAAGCTAATAATTATTGAAACCCTAACTTTTTATAGCCTAAGTCAATAAGGTTTTTTTATGCATTTAAGCCTTATATTCTAACAAGTCAGTTATTAGCTGATTATAACCAACCTCAGCACTAAGTAGTGAGAAATGTTTAACTTTAACGAAAATAGAGTACAACACTAACATAAAGTACAACATTAACATACAATACAAAAACAATAACAAACATGAGTAGAATTGTTATGAAGATTGAAATAAGGCTATATTGTCCTCTTTCCACTTTTAGGACAGCCTCCCATTTGATGCCTTGTTTGACTACGTCGCCCATTGATAAGGCACTAGTTTCTAGTTCACCATTTGCCTTTGTTTCAACAACTTTTACAAACTTGTTTGGTTGGAATTTACTCTCTAAATTTTAAAGCATTCCACTCCATTACCCTAGAATTCCAGCGATCCTAATCAGGGAAGCCTCTCTTGAGCTAGAGGGGAGCCGGCCTAAAGAGCAGAGGGGAGTTGGTGAGGTGACAATGTCCAACCCTCTAGTTATACAAATCTATCATCTAGGTGGTTGGGACTTTTACACTTTGATGATGACAGCTTTTGCAGTAACACCCCCAAAGATGGCATTCTTTCTATTGGTTAAAACTTTCAATAGGATAAATCTTAAAATGAGAAGCCAAGAGGTGTTTAGGACTTCTTTACCCTTGAGGCTACCTAAGTACAACTTGGGGCATTTTTTAACAAGAAATCTAACAAAATTATATTACAAATGGCAATTGATTTAATTTTCAAAAAATTTCCAACCAATGAACAGGTCTTTCTGAAAAAATTACATTCTAATAACAAATGATTGATGGATTTCTCTGCAGTGAGGATAGAACTGCTTGGACCAGCAACTCCTTTCTTTTTCAGAACCTCCACTGTGGCAATTCTGCTCTGATATTCTACCAAAAACACTGATTTTCAGTACCACTTGTGGCATTACTTTTCTAAATATATGTATAATAACATGTCGGTTGTTGCATGTGTGATTTTTTATTGTTTTTAACGATTGTTTCTCATGCTAGATGTAGGGAGTTAACTTTCAATCTTGTAATCAATTTGCTATCTCCTGATTTCAAGTCGCAGATTTAGTTTTTGAATAAGTTGTCAAACTACAGTCCCCACTGATTGAGAGATATGCTTCATACAATGTTCCACCAATGGGGGAGCGTGGGAAGGGGGAGATGTACATGGGGATGTGTGAGAATACCCAATTTTTAGGGAAATTCAGGGGATGTCAGGGTCCCTAGCATAGGGGTTCTTATCTCTAAAATTATAAAAATAAAAATAACAATGATAAAATCATAACAATAATAATTCATCCCATGTGATTTTATCATTGTGTAATCCAGTGGAAACGCTATAATCCTGTCAATCATAAAATCCTGAAAACTGTTGAGTCTGCTGAATTCTGAATGGGATATGATATTCTGCTTTTTCCATTTGAAGTCCGATGAGGTTGGAACCTCTCTCAAACATCCCGAAACAATTAATGGTAATGTTAAAAGTTTAAGTAAAAGGATAGAAAAGGTAAGATAAAGGAGAATGTCAATGGATAAAAAAGGTAAGATAAAAGAGAATGTCAACGGATAGAAAAGGTAAGATAAAGGAGAATGTCAACAGATAATAAAGATAAGATAAGGGAGAATGTCAACTTTTACTTTAACAATTTAATAATACCATTAATTACCAAGGTCACGAACTTCTCAAAGCTCTATCCCCTATCTTTGTTCTGTCTTAAAAGGTTGCTGGACAAAAAATTGGGGGGGGGGGAACGGGGCGGTGGGACACCCAAATGCCTCCCTTTTAGGGAAACACATTCCCCACATTAGGGAAATGTTTCCCATGCATTTCCCTGAATTTCCTAAAAAAGGGGATGTGGGGAAATGTTTCCCCAGGCACCCACCCGCCCCTGGAATGTGGGAAACGTGGAAGTCACGCCACCCACCTTGGGGGATGTGTCCCCGTGGAACACTGGGTTCATATTTAGATTGCCTGACAATTCTATGCAGTGCCTTAAAAAAAATGAAGTTTGTAATAGGATAAATCTTCAAGAAAAACATTTTGGTTTCTTTGACAGCATGCTTTACCTATGTTCTGAATGTTTCTGTTTTGGAATTTCCTTTCCGTTTTTGTTCTGAAGTATTTTTATCTAAATCTTTTTAACCTAGAAAATGGTTTCTGGGGATGCCTATAAATGTTGAAATGTTATGTTTTTCATGTTAGAAATGGTGTAACTTTTTTCCACTGGTACAATTTTTTTTGAATTAATTGGCATTGGAATGATATTATCCAATTGCTTATAAGCTGGAATCAGTTGGTAAACTGTGATGTTTGATGGGGTTTTGGTATATGATTTGATATTCTAATTTATTTCATTTTTTCTACAGTAAGGGCAGTTACAACCCCCACAGAAAGAGAGACGAGCTTTGACAATATGATTACTGAGATGAAGCGCAAATACTATATGTTAGGTGGAAAGGGAGGTGTTGGCAAAACAAGCTGTGCAGCATCTCTTGCTGTTAAATTTGCAAATAGTGGGCATCCTACACTTGTTGTGTCCACTGATCCTGCTCATTCTCTGAGTGACTCCTTTGATCAGGTAGTAAATTTCCATGTGGTCTAATTGATAATAGTTGATTTATTATGACATCATGTCTGAGCATCAGTATTGTCATCTCGAATCCATAAAAACTGAAAAAATCTAGGAAAATGGCAAAGCGTTAAGAATAAGTACGTCATAATAAGTGTTTATACACAACTGATGTGCTTATTACCCAGGGAGGGATTTATGTGTTAAGAATCATCTAATTTGTTTCCATCCACGAGTAATGGAGATGTTTCTATTGATAAATGGATTTGTTTTTAAAAGTATCTATGTTTGTTTTTGTAGTAATGGATTGATCAACTTTTGACGCTATGTATTGCTTGTAGAATTTAAGTGGAGGGAATCTGGTTGCTGTTGAAGGGACTGATTCACCTTTGTTTGCATTGGAGGTTGGTATTATGAACCCTAAATAAGTACCGTTTTCATTCCAGAAGATGCTGTTAGACATATTAGGTGGTCAAGCTCCTGTTGCGTATATTACAAAACTAGTTCTTTCTTAGATATGGGGAAACTGTACATATATTATTGATGTGAAGACATTGACACAAACTAGGACAGTAAAATAAAGTGAAGAATTGGAAGGAGCAAGGTTGCATAACTGAAAGTTTCACTTGAGCAGAGAATTATGTCAGGAATACAAAGAAATCATAAAGTATATTCATATAGAGATTGCATCTGTCCAGAAGTTACAAATTTGGGATTCAAGAATAGTATGCACTGCCAATACCATGCCTTCTTGAAAACTCTACACAGGTATCACTTTCTTTTGCAGATAGATCCTGAGCAAGCAAAAGCAGAATTTCGTTCATCATCTCAGAAAAATGGTGGTAGCGGTGTCAAGGACTTTATGGACAGTATGGGCCTTGGAGGATTGGCAGAACAGGTAAATGGAAACATGTAAACTGTGTTATGTCATTCCTTTTGGTCACGTTGGTAATAATTATGTAAATCGTTGTATACCCTTGTTATTATTTGCTTTAATTTTTGTCCTAAACATGTTTATAAACTGATTGAGAGGATGAGTTTTTTCTCATTTGAAATTCTGGTTGCATCAAGATGGGCTTACTTCATGCTGCTGTATAGTAAAGGGTAGTGTGGTTTCATTAATATTTATTACATCACTGTGTTTGCTATTAAAGCCTTATAGTGAAGTAACAGAAACATATCTTTCATATAAAACGATAATGGGGGATAACCTCAGTATTCCCTTAGGCAAGTTCAGAGTCTGTTCACATCGGCTCCAGCTTGAGACAGACCACCACATTTCGATGTCTGAGAGGATCTGTCAGGTTTGTAACCTACAGGACACCGAGTCAGAGGAGCACTTTATCTTCCGGTGCCTGGTATGCATCTATGCTATTACATCACTGTGTTTGCTATTAAAGCCTTATAGTGAAGTAACAGAAACATATCTTTCATATAAAACGATAATGGGGGACAACCTCAGTATTCCCTTAGGCAAGTTCAGAGTCTGTTCACATCGGCTCCAGCTTGAGACAGACCACCACATTTCGATGTCTGAGAGGATCTGTCAGGTTTGTAACCTACAGGACACCGAGTCAGAGGAGCACTTTATCTTCCGGTGCCTGGTATGCATCTATGCTATGAGATCAGGGGGAGGTTTCATTGCCTTTACATAGAGCCAGGGGGATTCCTTTACTACTTTCTTCAGATCCCTGGACCAGAGGTGTCTAGCTCTGTTTCCGAGGGAGGTACTTGATCTCGAGGTAGATTTTACAGGTTCCACCAAGGACAAACCCTGTTAGATTGATCATTTCTTTCTTCTCCTCAATCTTGACAGCTAGGGACTGTAAGCTATGTGCAGAATCCCATGTGAAATCAACGTCTAGATTGGTGAGATCCCACATCTCCTCTAACATATTGGTTCCCATGAGGGATTTTATGAGGCTTTTCTCACAGCACAGCATTGGGTAGCAGCAGAACACATGCTCCAGTAGTTGAGGGGCAAAGTGGAGTATGGTCCGAGATATCTTGGAGATGGTGGAGTGAAGTTGCAGGGGTATACAGACTTTTAGATTGGGCAGGCAGTGTAGTAGACAGAAAGAGCACCTTAGGGTGCTGCTTTAGCTTGGGATCAGTGATGATATGCTTGTTTTGCAGGAAGAGGACTTTCGTGGCACTTAGCTCAGTAGACACATAATACATGGCAGCCATTACTTCTAGTTGTGAGGCCATCTGGCTTCGCAAGTTACTTGCAGGATTGCTTGATCAGGAGTTGGATCCCATGGTCATTTACTGTGATAGTCAAAGTTGTATCAAACTCTTTGAGAACTCAGTGTTTCATGACATGCCCAAGCACAAAGAAATCATATATTACTTCATACGAGATAGGATTTAGAAGGGAGCAGTGAAGCTCTAGTGTATTCCCACAGGTCAGTAGGTAGCTGATATTCTGACCAAGCCCTTAGCAAAAAGGAAGTTTGAAGCATTCAGAGACAGACTTGGATTGGTGCATAATTCTTTCCTCGCTAAGGAGTGTTAAGAAATGTAGCTGGAGCAGGAACTTCTTGCACAAGTTTCAGTGTGAACGTGTAGGAAGTGGTTTGAGACATTTCATTGGTGATCACTTTGGAAAAGTGGTCACTAATTCTATTTTGTAATTCACTTAGCATAAAGTAAACTATCTTATGTTTTTCAGTCGAGTCTAATAAAGTGCAGTTAATGCTTTAACGACATACTAGATTTAATCTCAACCATACATCTTAAAAAGAGTAGGGTTTTGGTAGATTAGGGTTTCAAAAAAGCATAAATAAGACAAGATAGAGAGGTATTGTTCATAGTTGAACAATCGAGCAAGTTGAGTGGCTAGAGGAGAGAAAACTGTTAGTTTTGTAGCTTGGTAGGTGTCTCAGCGTGGGCCTAAGTGTCCTAGGCATGCTGATGGACACATTAAAGACCCATATCATGTTTATTTATTTTATCCTAAGTTTTAACTTGGGAAAAATTAAAAAGTCACTTAAATGATTTTTTACTCAGATTTATGAAAAAATCACTTTTCAGAAATTAATAATTCACAAAAGTGTATTTCTGGAGGCTTCTAGAAGTCTCTTCAAAAAATGAATTAGAGAGATAAATAGAAGGGCTGAGGGTAAGAGGGACACACATTCTCATTTGTGAGAAGAGGAAGAGGGTGCTTGGGCAAGAGAAGAAAAGGGAGCAGCTGAGGCAGAGAGGGCGAGTTCTGGGCTAGATTTGGGAAGCCAATAGAGGCCATACTTGGGCCGTACTGTGCAACAAGGTGAGGCTGAACTTAGGCCACATACAATAGCCATCAGAGGGCTGATTTTTCAAGGTCGAAAAAGTAGGGCTGATTTTTCGGGGCCAAAAAAGCGGGCTGTTTTTTTTGCTGAGTGAGGAAACTTGTTGAGGAAATTTCTGTAAGAAATTTTTGATTTTCTGCTGTTGTAAATTCTCTTGAAAGCCCATAATAGAAGCCCCTCTTTGCTGGTTTTCCCCACACTGGGTTTTCCAGGGTATTTTCTGGTGTTGTCCTATTTTTATGCTTGGTTCTGTGTATGCTTCTGCTGTCATTTTTATGGTTTATTACTGAGCTGTAGGTTAACTGCATAATTATAAAATTTATATCAGCAAAGTAAATTTCCGAGTTTAGAAATTATTGGCATTAATCTCTGTGACTGAGTAATAGGAAAATTTAACTTGGTATCAGAGCTCAACCTCTGAGTACAGAAGGAGCCAAGATACTTTGCTGTGCAGACCGGGGAGTAAATCAACAAAGGAGGACGTGTGACCAAAAGTGTGGGAAATGGAGCAACAGACTCAAATGGCCAGTGCAAGTTTAAGGTTTGAGGATAGGTTGGATGGTGCCTCAAATTTTATCCTTGAAGGGAGTGCATTGGCTTGGTATTGGAGGAGAATGGACTGTTGGAAATTGCTGAAGGCAAAGTGGCAGCCCCTGCTGATCCAGTACAACTAGCTGCTCACAACAAGAAAGATGTCAAGGCCAGGTGGATACTTGTGGATGGAGTTAAGGACCACATTATTACTCATTTGTTTGGCAAGAAGACAACGAAGGACATATGGGAGGTCCTAGTGAAGTTGTACTAGTCTGACAACCAGAGAATGAAGATGCTGCTTAGAGAGAAGCTGAGAAGCACGAAGATGGCCAAGGGAGAGTCGGTGGTCACTTACCTCACAAAGTTCACTTAGATCAGAGATGAACTGACAGTTGTGGGAGAAGCAGTGCACGAGACCGAGTTGGTGAGGACAGCCTTGAATGACTTCATGAAGCAGTGAGAAGTATTTGTCTGTGGAGTGGTGGCTCGAGAGAAGCTCCTTGATTGGAAGAGATTATGGGATGACTTCACCTAGGAGGAGATGAGACTTGATGCCACTCAGGCTAGTCAACCAAAGAGTGAAGAGGAAGAGAATGTGGCTCTTCATGTGAAGAAGAGCAGTGGAGCGTAAGGCTCTATTGACATGAGCAAAGTGAGATGCTTTGCATGTCACAAGACTAACCACTGTGCCAGCTAGTGTCCCAACAAGAAGACGAAGGAGTCGGAGGTAGCAGCTACAACATCTATTGAGATGGATGTGTTTGCAGAGAAATTCAATGATGAATTTTCTCTAGTTGCCACTCTTTCTAGCAGTAGCGGATTGGCTGAGTTGGAGGACAGTGGGGCTTGGTTCGTGGATAGTGGTTCATCTCGCCATATGAAGGGAATCAGGTCGGTGTTCCTTAGTGTTTTAGAGACGGGCTTAGACTCGCATGTGGGTAGTGGGGCCGACACCATGCATGCAGTGAAGGGGGTTGGATGCGTCAGATTCCAGCTAGAGATAGTTTGTTCTCTGGAGGTGGTTGGGGTGATGTATGTTCCAGAGTTGAAGGTCAATTTGCTCTCCGTGGGAGCTTTGGAGGATATGGGGTATGTAGTGATGTTCGAGGATGGACAGGTACTCATACGGGCGGAGGGAGCGGATACCCAGGATGCAGCAGTGAGGCTTGGCATCAGAGAGTATGATGTATAGGGTGCTGGGACAACCGGTAGTGGGGTCCAAGGTGATCTTGGATCAGAGATCAGTGTCAGTGGTAGAGTCTTGTGGACGAGTGGCTTCATCCAAGACTGCCAAATATGTCAGCTGGTATGACCTGACATTGATGGAGGAGCCGAGCAAGACATCAGATCAGAGTGCAACAAAGGTAGCTGGGATGTTTTCCAGTTCAGAGGGAGCAACTACAAGAATTGATGGGATCAAAGATTGATCCAGGTGGAGACACCTCCCTTGCTAAGAGGGAGTGTTGGTTTTGTAGCTCGGTAGGTGTCTCAGCATGGGCCTAAGTGTCCTAGGCATGCTGATGGACACATTAAATACCTAGATCAGGTTTATTTATTTTATCCTAAGTTTTAACTTAGGGAAAATTAAAAAGTCACTTAAATGACTTTTTACTCAGATTTCTGAAAAAGTCACTTTTCAGAAATTAATAATTCACAAAAGTGTATTTCTTGGGGCTTCTAGAAGTCTCTTGAAAAAGTGAATTAGAGAGATAAATAGAAGTGTTGAGGGTAAGAGGGACACACATTCTCATTTGTGAGAAGAGGAAGAGGGTGCTTGAGCAAGAGAAGAAGAGGGAGCAGCTGAGGTAGAGAGGGCGAGTTTTGGGCAGCCAGCAAAGGCCATACTTGGGCTGTACTGTGCAGCAAAAGGAGGCCGAACTCAGGCCACATACAACGGCCATCAGAGGGCCGATATTTCAGGGCCGAAAGAGCTGGGTCGAAAAAGCAGGCCGGGTTTGTTAGGTTGCTTTGTTTGTTGAGCGAGGAAACTTGTTGAGGAAATTTTTGTCAGAAATTTCTGATTTTCTGCTGTTGTAAATTCTCTTGAAAGCCCATAATAGAAGCCCCTCTTTACTGGTTTTCCCCACACTTGGTTTTCGAGGGTATTTTCTTGTGTTGTTCTATTTTTATGCTTGGTTCTGTGTATGCTTCTGCTGTCATTTTTATGGTTTATTACTCAGCTGTAGGTTAACTGCATAATTCTGAAATTTATATCAGCAAAGTAACTTTCTGAGTTTAGAAATTATTGGCATTAATCTCTGTGACTGAGTAATAGGAAAATTTAACCAAAACCATGCACAACAGGAAGAGGATCGACTTGCAGGTTTTCATCAAGTTGAAAAAACAGCCGTACAACAGATCTGTTCAGGCTGTACAATTGTTGTTTTCCCTTTCTATGTAGGCCGTACTTTCTTTGCAGGCCATACAAATCAGTTTTAGCCTACTTTTAGGTGATTTTTGTAACCATGTAGCTGCTGTTTTAGCAGCTTGTGGAGGTTTCCTTGTAAGGTCTAAATAAAGAATGAAAAGTTGATTTTGAAGGAGAAATTACCCATGTGTGTAAAACTGTTTTATACTTACGCTATTTACGTTTTCAACGATTGTGTGATTGATGCTATGATCTGAAATTATTTCAGCATTAAATTAAATTCAACAATTTATCTATTTAATTGAGATGATAAGGACATCTGTCACCTAGGGTTGAGAATTTCTACAATCTATTGTAGGTGCTGGGTTTAACCTCACTTTTTCTTTTATTTGTTACTATCTTTTTCTTTTTCTTTTCTTTTCTCTTAGGAAGAGATATGCTAGTGACTATTTATCTTGCTCTTATTGCTTGTAATTCTGATTCCTATGTAATAAACAATAGTTCATATACAAGAAAATATCCAATGTAAGAAAGATAGTGAGTTGAAAGCCATATAGGATAAATAATTATATAACTAATAATAAATGGATGAGATGTGTTATCCCCATTTTGTGGATAACTAGGGAGATTATGTCTCGAGCAATGTTGCCAGAGCGCGAAGCGAAGGGGGAGCGTTTTTAGGAAGCGAAGCGTTGGGAGCGTCATTTTCAAAAAATCCTCGGAAGCGTCTATTATATATATATAAATTTTTATATATATTGCGTTTATATTCAAAAAAATATGTAGAAAGACAAATTAGTTGCAGAATATATGAAAACATGCATATTTGTACATCAATATAGATAGAGATGACATGCATACTACATAGTTCATCAATGATTAATCATTCGAGCATCAACCATCTAGATTCTAGCAATTACTAGATTCTAGAGTCCTCCATGTCATAATCATCAAGATTGGCATCACTACCACTGCTCTCTCCTCCATCCTCCTCCTCCTCCCCCATATCCAATGCAACCCGTGCATTTGTTGATGTGGAGAATGACCCCTCAAGAGGATCACCATCATCAAAAGTGATTGACTCTAGCACTAGTTCATTAAGATCCAAGTTGGCTAATGTCAACTCAACACTGTTGTTCAAACTTCAAACCCATATCATCAAGA
>JZKD02S2065330.1:298763-309357 GCA_000966675.3 Picea glauca
AGGATAAATGTTGTGTCTCTTGTGAATGTGTATTTCTCAGTGATCTTGTTCTTATGATGCTCTTATCTATTGAAATGCAAAGAACTATAATAATGGCATAAACATTAACACTTGATGTGTAGCTGTCCTCTTTTGATATGCTAAAAAAGGCTATGAAGGTCATGGATCAAACCCTCAAGGGTTTGATCTGATCTCATCATGATCTTAAGTGAACAATTTGCCAAGAAGAACTCAAGAATGATCAACAAGAGTGGCGTTGATACAAAAAAACCCCAAAGACAACAACATAGGCTCAAACAAAAGGTTCTCCAATATGAACTATAGTGCTACAACAACATAGGGTTGTCAAACGCTTTCAACTAAATCCGATAGACATAAGTTTTAGGCAACAAACATCAGGGTCAGCAAGAGATAACACCGACAACAACAGGAAGAGGAGCCAAGGGCTACCTAGGAGGCAACGACAGTCTTAAAATAACTAACGACAGCTTGAGGAGGAACCAAGGCAAGGCCGCGACACCCTCAATCAGGGAGAGGAAGGTTCGCCCACCTTAACACAACAAGAGGGAAGGTCCGCGGCACTATAACCCAGCAGGAGAAAACATAAACTCCAGAAATGAAGCTCCCAACCAGCAAGAAGGAGTCTATGGAGGCCGTACCTCAAAACGGTAAGAGAGAGTCCACCAAGGAGGCCGTACCAAAAAACAGAACCAAGCTGAAGTAGCTGTAGAAAATCAGAGCATGAGAATGTTGATGATTGCAGCTTCATGAGACATTCTCCAGATCGTTCTCCTTTGGACTGGGTTGAGACATCTCTGAGAGAGCCCATGTGATGGGTGTGTCATACTCCTCTGGACTGAATTGAGATGATGTGTGGTCTCTTGTCGTACTCCTATGGACTGAGTTGAGACGACTTGAGATGGTCTCCTATCAGACTCCTATGGACTTAGTTGAGTCAACTTGAGATGGCTCTCTAGATGGCACTCCCATGGACTCTGTTGAGAGTGACATCCCTGTGGCTGACCATAGGTGGACGTGTCCCTAGTGGCTGAGTACTAGAGGATGTGTGGATCCCTTGCTATATTGTCTAAGAGTAAGATTTGTTGTAACCCTAATTTGTGTTGTAAAGGGTACAAGTCGGCCCCACCATGCAAAAGATAATTAATATTGTGTAAAGATTAATTATATTTCTAAGGTGTACAGGTCGGCCCTATTGTGCCAATAGACACATCCTTTTGATGTGCCAGGTCTTGTATAAATAAGAGTAAATCCCCATTGTGGATCACACTCACTCACACTTCATTGTAACATCTCTCAAGCTAAGTGTACGGCTGAAGTGCCCACTTCTCTTAGGCGCAAGTTTCTAGGTCATAGAGCACTCTCTTGTGTGCTCTAGGGTTTATGGTGCGGGGGATCTTCTCTTGACTCTATAGCAAAGGATTGCTGGGTTTTTCCCTTGATTGAGAAGGGTTTTCCCAGGATAAACTCTTGTGTTCTTGTGCATGGTTATTTGTTTTGTGATCTTGGTTACTGCAGCTATTGTATATGGTATTGCTGCATTGTTTATGGTTCAAGTACATGCAAAATTGAAATAAACTACATGTGCATGAGCTAAGCAGCATTAAATTCAACATGGTATCAAAGCAGAGTTCCTGAAGAGCCATTGCACAAGCCATTAAAGAGCCAACCATCACCCTCTTGTCGCAACTGCAAAAATGACCACATCCATTGTCAAGCTAGTTTCAACACCTTCCACTTGAATGTTGGGCCTAATTTTTGCATAGGCAAGTACGCCCCCTTTAGCGCACCTATTGCAACTCTCAGATTGCAAATTCAAGAAATTTTGATTTTTGGCCCCTAGGGTTTCGAATTTTGGCCTCTAGGGTTTCGAATTTTGGCCTCTAGGGTTTTTACAGTTCATTGAAGGATTTTTGCAGCTCACTGGGGTTCTTCTAACTTTTTAAAGGCTTATTGTTGGCAGTCATAAGTCCAAGGAAACATAGGGTTTCTACCCTAGTCTAGACGTTAGGTTTCCTAGCCTAGTCGTTAGGGTTTGTGAAGAATTTGCAAACCATGAGGAACATAACTTTGGTGGAAGATAGACTAGGCTTGATGGATCAAGCAATTTCAGCTCCTGGAAATCAAGACTACAAATCACTCTAGAAGAGGATGACCTATTGAGCTTGATAGAAAAGACTCTACCAGAAACAACAATCGATGAAGAGAAGACTGATTGGAAGGCAGACGATGTCAAAGCAATGAAGATAATGTAATGTTCCCAAGCCAATTTTTTTGCTTGGAATACTAACTGCTCATTGTTTGTTTGTGTTTGCAGGTTTACTCATGGAATTGCGCATTAGGGTTTATATGATGATGATTAAGCAATGAAACAACAGATTCGAAGCATATACCATAAACAAAGACAAGATACAATAAGGAACATCGATATAGAGCCAATAATGTCAGATCTGACCTTTATTTAGATAGTAGATAGATCCTTGTAACAAGAGATCTGCAGATCTGGAAGAAAACACCAATAATATCCAAAATGGGATGACAACTGCTACAATAATAGCTAATACAATGATAATAGCCTTCCAAGGCCCTCTGAAGAGAAGATCCAAGCCTCCAAAGGCCAATAGCTGCAAGAGAAGACTGATGAGATGGGACCCTGGTCCAATATAGTGCCAAAACCCTCCAATTGGCTGAGTTGCGCACTGTCCTAGTAGCTGCAGACCCCCTAGGTTTTGGCCCTCCTCTTCCTATGCACCAAATGCCTCAAAACTTCCCTGGAATGTAGATCGAGCTACTAGAACCTCCTTGGCAAAGTATCAAATTGAAGGGTGAAGTTCTGGCTCTCAAAATGAGCAAACCCTCAACTGGTTTGTGCCCCCCCCCCTTGGTTGACTGAATCTCCAATATTTCGGCCTCACTTCTAGAAGCCTCCAACTGCTACAAAAAATCATCGGAATGATAGATCAGGCCAAGACAATCCAGCGGGTGAAGTCTCAAGACGATCTATGAAGATCTGGGCCACCAAATGATGAAAACCTCCTTCTGCTGTGCGCCCCTCTCTCCTCCAAGTCATGCCAAGCTCCAGGAAATAATCTGCTGGGAAAACCTCCTCGTGAATAGACTAGAAATGATGCCCTGCACCATACTAAGAAAACCCAGATGTTCCTTTTCCAAAAAGCTGCCTTCTTACTTCATATCGAAGTGATCTTCATAAGGTGGTGTGCCCTCCTTCTGGAAACCCCCTTAGGTTGCGCACTAGTCTGCCTCTGCCAATAGATTTGACCCCTGTAACACTGTATAATGGTGTGGGAGGATTGTTTCACCCCCGGGACCAAGCTTGGATCAAGGAAGATGGGATCTTTCACCATCGAGTTGATCTCTAGGGTTTTAGTCACAAAACCCTCAAAACTGCTTGTGCTCAAGAGCCCAAATGCAAAATATGATAATAATCCAGAATGCCTTAGAATTGCACCCTTCCTTTCTTTTATACCTCTAGTCTATTCTTTAGTTGAGTTAGTTAAAGCCTAGGGTTAACTCTCTAGCTTAATTGACCTTTTCTTTTCTTTCGTTGAGTTAGCCTTTTTCAGACAAAGTCAACTAAGTAATATAACGTTGTGCTTAGGAAGTGACTGCTGGTTGACTTTGTCCCCATGATGCATGAGACTATAGTCTAGTGGGGAAAGCTAGACTACTGAGTCTTTGCAGACCTCTTCATCAAGAGGTGGGGGACATTACAGATAATCATCTATTCAGTGAGAGATCATCTACTACCTCGCATCTCTACCTTGAAGACAACTTATGAAATGTATGATGCATTGAAGAAGATGTTTGAGAGCAACAACACAAACATAGCTCTTACATTGAAGCACCGACTTCAAAATATCAAGATTACGAAAGCTGACACCATTGCTACTTTCTTCATGAAGATCTCAAAGATCAGAGATTAGCTAGGTGCCATTGGAGAAACAACAATAGACAAATAACTTGTCATGATTACTCTCAATGCTCTTCCAAGACATTGGGAACCATTTCTTCAAAGTATCAGTGGAAGAGCAGATCTACCTGAGTTTGAATCGTCTATGGACAGACTGCACTTAGGGGGAAACCAGACTTATAACTAGAGGAGTGCAAGACTCCCATCATGATGACAATCAAGCTCTTGCTTCTCATGCAAAGAGAGAAAGAAGAAATAGAAGAAGTTTCAGCAAAGCATTCAAAGACAAGAAAACTTCAACAGTTTCAGGTCATGAACATAGAAAAGACATTTCAAGGATTCGATGTTTCAGATGTGACAAGTATGGACACATTGCAAGAAATTGTCCTACCAGGAAGAAAGGAAGACAACATGCATCCCACTGCAGATGTCGATTCAAAACCACGTCAGAGAGATGAAGACATAAAAGATGAGGCATTCTTCTTCATATCTCAGCTTTCTTAGGAGGACCAAAAGCAAGATTGAGCATGATTGTAGACTAAGGTAAGTTTTGTACTACATTCCTTATTTGTTTTCATCATTACTCTGTAGTTGCTTGCATTTTGATAATGAAGGGTATTATCCCTCGTATGGGAGCCCTCATGACTTGGACCATTATCCCTGGTATGGGAGTCCAAATTTTCTTGGTTGGTTATTATCCTAGTACAAGAGGCCATTTTGATTGTTATCCCTACAGGAGGTCATCTTGGTTATTATCCTAGTACGGGAGGCCAACAAAATACTGTAGAGGCAGTACAGGACCTGAGAAGACATGGGATGTCTCTAAGATAGCAACACAGGAAAATGTTGATGTCACAATTTTCCTCCAGGACAGATGTTTATCCTTTCGACTTCAAAGGGAGTCACTTGACTCAGAAGGAGTCAAACTATTTGAGAAGAAGGAAGAGACAATACCTTCTCCCCCTTCAATAGTTCAGAGGGAGACAATTACTGATCCAATTGATCCCATAGCTCCAGTTGATGTTCCCAGAAACATTCCAATAGGCCAGAAGAGGCCCGCATGGGCTCGACACACTCTGCAGGAGGCAAAGGGACATGCAGTTCCTCGTGGTACATTCCGAGAGAGCAAGAGACCACATAGATTTTCGAGCTATGTTTCAGCTATGAGCCACATCATTGATACTGAGCCTTCTTGTCATGGAGAAGCAGCAGGTTAGCAGGCTTGGCAAGATGCCATGAACGAAGAGTATCAGTCCATCATGAAGAATGATGTGTGGGATATTGTTCCGAGACCGGAAGGGAATTCTGTAGTGACTTCCAAGTGGATCTATAAGATCAAACATGCAGCTGATGGAAGTGTCAGAAGTAAAAAGCGAGATTTGTGGCTAGAGGATTCTCTTAGGTGGAGGGAATAGATTATGAGGAGACATTTTCTTCTGTTGCCCGATACACTTCCATCCGTACGATTATTGCTGTTGAGTTTTATGGTTAGCTAATGCATGTAGTTTTATTTCAATTTCTGTTTAGCATTAACTGAACCATAACCACTTGCAGCAACAATACAAGTTGCAGTAAACCAAGATCACAAGAAGAATAACCATGCACAAAAGACACCAGAAATATCTTGGGAAAACCCTTCTCAATCAAGGGAAAAACCCAACAATTCTTTGCTATACTGCCAAGAGAAGATCCACCATTCCACCACCAAACCTAGCACACAAGAGGGTGCTGTAATCCTCATAATTTCAGACCTCAACTTCTGAAATTATGAGATGACTCAATAATGAGTGATATCCACAATGGGGATCCACCTTTATTTATACAATAACTGACACAACAAAAGGTGTGTCTATTGGCACAATAGGGCTAACCTCAATAACTCAATAATATAATAAATATAATTAATAATTACACAATATTAATTATCTTTACATGGTGGGGCAGACTTGTGCCCTTTACATCATAATTAGGGTTACAAGTAAATCTTACACTTAGACAATATAGCAAGGGATCCACACGTCCACTAGTGCTCAACCACGAGGGACACGTCCACCTGTGTTTAGCCACAGAGACGTCATACTCAACAGATCTCTATCTCAACTGAGTCCACAGGAGAATCATCTAGAGTACCATCTGAAGCCTGACTCAACTGAATCCACAGGAGCACAAAGGCAAGAGACCACATCGACTCAACTCTCACACAGAGGAGAACGATACACCCATCACATGGGCAGACCCAACACTGGGGGACGACTCAACTCTCACAGAGAGGAGAACGATGCACCCCATCACATGGGCACACCCAACACTGGGGGACGACTCAACTCTCACACAGAGGAGAACGATGCACCCCATCACATGGGCATACCCAACACTAGGGACGACTGAACTCTCACATAGAGGAGAACGATGCACCCCATCACATGGGCATACCCAACACTGGGCTCTCTCACATGTCGACTCAACTCAGTGATAGAGGAGAACGTATCCTGGAGAATGTCACACGACGCTGCAATCATCAACACTCCCTCTCAACTAGTGAGGCATTCTCCACCAGGCCAAGTCCCTCACGAAAGTACTCGAACTTTGTCTTGGCAAGCGGTTTGGTGAAGATATCTGCAATCTACTCATGTGTAGGAAGGTATTGCACATGTACTGCTTTCCTCTTCGCCATGTCTTTGATATAATGGTATTTGATCTCAATGTGTTTCGATTTATCGTGAAACACATGATTCTCAGAGAGCTTCACACAACTCTGGTTATGGTAGAATCCATCTCATGATCAAATAAATCTTCAAGGAGTTTGCTAAGCCACACTGCTTTGCGGACTTCCCCACTCAACGCTATATACTCTGCTTGATGTAAACTTCTTCAATGTCACCATTGAGAAAGGCTGTCTTTACATCCATCTGATGTAGTCTCCAACCCATGGATGCTGCTAGTGCAATGATAGCGCGGATGGAAATGTATCGGGCTACTGGAGCAAATGTCTCCTCATAATCAATTTACTCCACCTGTGAGAATTCTCTGGCTACAAATCTCGCTTTGTACTTCTCGACACTTCCATCGACTGCATGCTTGATCTTATGGATCCACTTGGAAGTCACTATAGACTTCCCTTCTGGTCACGAAACAATATCCCACACATCATTCTTCATGATGGACTGATGCTCTTCTGTCATGGCATCTTGCCATACTTGCTGACCTGCTGCTTCTCCATGACAGGAAGGCTCAATATCAATGATGTGGCTCATAGCTGAAATGTAGCTCGAAAATCTCTGTGGTCTCTTGCTCTCTCGGAATGTGCCTCGAGGAGCTGCATGTCCGTCTGCATCCTGCAGAGTTTGTCGAGCCCAGGGAGGCCTTTTATGGCCTACTGCAATGTCTTTGGGAATATCAATTGGAGCTACGGGATCAACTGGATCAATTGGATCAATAACTGTCTCCCTCAGAACTGCTGAAGGGAGAGAAGGCACTGCCTCTTCCTTCTTCTTGCTGTTTGAATCCCTTTGAGTCAAGTGACTCCCTCTGAAGTCGGAAGGATAAACATCTTCCTTTTCTGGTGTTGTTAACTTGGAGACATCCCATGTTTTCTCAGGTCCTCTATTGCTTCTATAGAGCTTTGCCGGCCTCCCGTACTAGGAAAATAACCAAGATGACCTCCCATAGGGATAACAATAAAAAATGGCCTCCTATACTAGGATAATAACCAACCAAGAAAATTTGGACTCCCGTACCAGGGATCATGGTCCTCCAATAATTAAATAAGAAAATTTGGCCTTCTGTACTAGGATAATAACCAAGATGGTCTCCCATAGGGATAACAACCAAAATGGCTTCCTGTACTAGGATAACAACCAACCAAAAAAATGGACTCCCGTACCAGGGATAATGGTCCAAGTCATGAGGGCTTCCACACCAGGGATAATACTCTTCACTATCAAAATGCAAGCAACTACAGAGTAATGAAATCAAATAAGTAATGTAGTACAAGACTTACCTTAGTCTGCAATCATGCTCAATCTTGCTTCCGGTCCTCCTGAGAAAGCTGAGATAGAGAAGAACTCCTCATCGTTCTTGCTTGCATTCCTTTTCCTTGACTTCTTTTGAGGTGGCTAATGCTGCTTTCTTTGCACATTACTAGCTGCAAGTCTAGTCTCCTTGAGTAATGTGCACTTATAGCACTCATTCAAGAGTCACATCAAGGATCATTCTTGAAATCTGCAACGTACCTTTCACATCAACTGTCTTCAAGCTTTCTTTATTTGGCCAGTACTTCATGTTTGATAATTTTGCAAATGTGTCATCTATCACATCATCTTCATAGCTCACCCAGAATTATCACCTGGCCTCGTATCTTCACATCTCACTTTGGAGCACACTCATTGGCAAACTGGAATGGAACCCAGTTATATGCTAAGTGCTCTGGAGTATAGGTTATCGCTAGATGAAATATCAACAGATTAGTTTTATAAAATTTCCAATGAATCGACAGATTGGTATGTGCAATAATTCTGGCCTATCCCTTCAACAGATAGGTCCACAAGGCCCTTGACATATTTTGATCTGATGGCAACATCCAACTCAGTCACACAGCTAGCATTTTACATCCCAAGATCAGAGAGGTGAAAGCACTCATTGCTGCGTATGTCAGTAACCAATTCATCTAGTAGACAGATTCACGCAATCCCATAATTAAAATACAATCTTTTATCAGGTCCTCTTTCTTCTTTACTATATGATAGAGCACTGTTTGTAATAAGTGCCCACACCATATACATAGCTGTAAAGAATTGAAACATCATTTTGGCTGCCTCAAAAGAATACCACAGAAGCTGCTATAGAATGTACTTTTTCGCTGTCTCAGAAAAGCCTTAGGTCTGCTTCAAATTTGCCTCTTAACCTACTCGGATCTGTGCCCTCAATGTCAGACCTATAACATGCTTAATATGGATGCCAAAAATAAATAGACCTTGCCTAAGGTTACTCTGAAACTGCAGAAAATAATAGGTCTAGAACATGTTGCAATGACTCTGTAACAACCCTGATATTCACTCCAAAATTATGCTCTAAAAATAGACTTTGATCAATGTTGAAAAACAAATATTAGACAAGGCTTCAATCTTGCCTTACTGCCTCAGAAATTGCGCCCAAGAACAGGCTTGTAATACCTCAGGACAGTCCTTAAACTCACCTTATATTAATTTTTAAATTCGTGCCCAAAATACTCTTGTAGAAGATCTGTAGACTGTTGAGTTTTGTACCTTGGGAGGTGTTCCCCATGTGTTTCTGCTCTCCTAGACACATGTGGGATGGACTATACACTTCGTGCGTTGTACTTTTGTCTAATTTCACTTTGACTTAGGAGTTTTAAGTCAAAAGTGAAATTTAGTCATTTATGCCTAAAATGACTATTAATTCACTTTGTGGGTGAATTAGAGACATAAAGTGAACTTAGGAAACTTAACCCAAAGTGGGTTATTGACTTAGATACTTTTGGTGAGATCTCAACCATTGATTAGATGGGAGATGAGATGATCTCATCCATTGGTTTCTTAGGTTTTCTTATGCATGTTCAAGAAGGGTGCAAAGGGGCAAGGAGAGCTCATTACTTCATTTGCTCACTTGGAGAGGAAGAGAGGGAGCATTGAGATGAGGTTTGTTGCATGAGGAGGCTTGAGCTTGGGCGCATGCTTTCATGGAGGGAGGCATTCAACTTCTACCCTTGTTTATCTACTGAGGAGGTTTCATTACTGTGGAGGGCGCACTTGCTTTGGAGGGCGCATCAGTAGTGGGGAGGACTTCTACCCATCAGATTGCAGTGAGATCAGTTGCAGAGGGAGGCCATCCAACATAGCTTCATTCCCGTGGAGGGGTTTCTTATTCTGAGCTCACAGTTTGCTTCTGGAGCAGTTTCAATGGATTTGAGAGATTGTATGGGGGGCACACCTAGTTCTTTTGGACTTGTATTTCAGCTTGGATCAGGCTGCTATTGTATCAGGTTCATCTATATTTTGTACTTGCTGCATTCCACCATCTGCTTTCCTCATATATAGACATATATTCCAAACTGGTTTTCCCTGGGGTTTTTTTTATCCAGGGTCATGTTGACCAAAAATACCTGTGTACAAAATGATGTTTGTTATTCTTTTAGATCTGCTTATTTTCAGCTGTAAAGATCTTTAGGTGTGCTGTATTTATTTTAGTATGCATGTGCTAACTTCTGGTTACTAAAACTACATGCTAGAGCACCTAAAATTGCAAGTACAACCATAACAAATCAACAAGAAGTTCTTGGACTGTTGGCTGTCCTAAAACAAACAACAAACACTTACATAACAATTGAAACTTAGAGCCAATCCGTGGTCAAAGACAGAGCCAGTTGGCAAGCTTGATAGGACCCTAAAATCTTCATGGTATCAGAGCTGAGGTGGCTGAACTTTTGAGCAGTTTGGACAGCACATGTGTTGGCTGTCATATATCTCTTCTTGGCAGAATTTTGTGGATAGCCATTGACTCATTCAGTGGTTGTTGTTAAATTTATAAGCAGCTGCGAGAGCCATTCTCCTGGAGGATGGCTAAGACCCTAGACGAGATCTAGGGCCCCCAGTGCACTCCTGGGGTATGTGGTCTGGGACCAAATTG
>JZKD02S2065330.1:340857-372480 GCA_000966675.3 Picea glauca
TTTCCCAGGATAAATGTTGTGTCTCTTGTGGATGTGTATTTCTCAGTGATCTTGTTCTTATTATACTCTTATCTTATGAAATGCAAAGAACTATAATAATGGCATAAACATTAACTACATTGAACCATAAACATTGTTTATGGTTCAAGTACATGCTAAATTGAAATAAACTACATGTGCATGAACTAAGCAGCATTAAAATTCAACAGAGAAGAGGGTGAGTGTGTAAGAATGAGTTAGGGGTAGGTTCCTTCTTATAGTTTGGGAAGGGTTAGGATTAAGTTTAATTAAAAACCTAAAAATAAAAATAAATAATAATTAATATTTTTAATTAATAAAAATATTAATTATAAAGTCAAATAAGTCAAAATGACTTATAAAAGACCAACACCACATCAAGCAAGAAGGGGTATGAGATTCAAGCAAGGGAAGGCTACAAGACAAATGGAAAGGTGTCTTCTTCAATGGCAAACTGTTCACATATGTCTCATGATAACTTATAAGATTTTATCATTCCTGCATAAGAGGAAAGACCAATGATGTTGTCATGTCCATCTTCTAGATGCTCGTGGTCTCATGGACCATCCCGAGAGAAAAGAAAAAGATCACACATCATCACATCTTAGTACACAACCAAGAACCACTTGGTCCGAGACCATGATACCCCAGAACACATCTGGGGGCCCTAGAACACATCTAGGGTCTTTTATCCACCAAGGTACATGACCAAGGATCAACCCAAGCTTATAAGCAAGGATTTCCTGGAACACATCCAGGGGCCCTAGAACACATCTAGGGACTTACATCATCAACCACCAAAGAACATATCCAAGGACCAATCCAAGCATTGGGTAAGGATTCCTTGGAATACACCCTGGGTCCCTAGAATACATCTAGGGACTTATTGCTGGGTCCTTGACCAAGAACCCCATAAATACACTGGGGGCCCTCACTAGTGTCTTTTGCGATGGCTCTAACTGCTTGGTCCCAAACCAAGAACCCCATGAGTGCACTGGGGGCCCTAGATCTCAGCTAGGGTCTTATGCCATCCTCCCGGAGAATGGCTCTTGCAGCTGCACTAATTTCAACAGAGTTTTAACTTTTGAGGGTCATAATATATTAGAGGGTTATAGACTCATAAATTACAATAAATGTAATTGTTCATAAGTTCTAACCTGGTGCGTTTCTTTGAGTGTATTTTTTCAAATACACTCCAATTGCGCTCACATCCCGAAGAGGTACAGGTTTGACTCAAGATTCGGATGGCAAATCTCTGTAAATTTGGTGTCCTTGCACCATAGTTTCGCCACCAAACATTTACAACAAATAAGAAAGAAAGAGAACATAAAGAAAACATAATTAAACTTTAAAATAAATTTTAAAACACATAATTGAATTTTAAAATTATAAAGTTCTAAGTTGAGCTATATTCTAAATTCTAATGACTTACGTGGCATCAAAATGGTCCTTGCAACAACACTATCTTCATATCCAAATAGTCCGATACCATGCCAATACATCTCTATCTCGCGATTAATATCGATGAGAATCATGACATCAGGTACCACCTTTGAAGAAAAGTATGGAGCCCTTCCATCACCTCGCCATCAAAATCAAAGTTGCATTTCTAGGAAAACGCGGGGTTGAGGAAAACTGCTGCTGCATGAATGGGTCGATGGAGCATCCGGTCCATCGAGTATCAATCAAATCCCATAATAACATTTGTCTACAAAACTTGTGGCTACCCTTGCCCACATAATAAGCCCGGATAACTTCTTTGGCCCTATCAATAGCCTCATACAAATAGCCCATTGCGAGCTTGTCACTATCAACCAATCTTAGAACCTTTACCAAAGGTTCACTCACTGAGCACACTTCTACCACTCCTTCCCAGAAGGAGTCGCTGTACACCAATTTGGCAATGGCTTACCCATCCTCCCTCCTACTATATGTAGAATCTCGCCACTCATCACAAACAAACATTTGCTTCAACTCAAACTAACATTGAAGCAAAGATTGAAGAGAAATGAAGTTGGTGGCAAAACGAGTGATTGCATGACGCTGCAACTCCTTGTTTTTGGTGTGTCTCCTCATGAGGCTAAGAATGCAAGTATGGTTATATATGAACTTGGGGATGCTCCTAGCTCGATAAATCACCTCCTTGATGAAGGAGGTTTTCCCCATATCCTCGAGCATCAAATCAATACAATGTGCAATGGATGGAGTCTAGAATAATGAACGATACCTCTCCATAAGAAACCTACCAGCAACCACATAATTAGCTGCATTATCGGTTATGATTTGCACCACATTATGCAAACTGATCTCCTGGATGAATGCATCCATCAACTCACACAACAATGCTGCATCTTTCACATGTGCCGATGCATCCACTGATTTGATAAACATAGTACCTCTAGGACAATGTACCAAGAAATTGAAAAGGGCCCTACCTTTCCTATCTGTCCAGCCATCAAACATCACTGTGCATCTAGAGATCTCCCATGATTGCTTGAACTCCGCCAATCTAGAGTTTATGTCCTTCTTTTCTGCTTGAAGAATTGGCTCCCGCAACTCCTCAAAGGTAGGGCTTTTATACCTTGGGCCAACAAAAACAATGACATATAACATTGACTGCCAAAATGAATTGTTCTTGGTGATGCTGAGAGGTGTGTCACTCCAGAAAAGACACCTCTCCACAACCATGTTTGCTTCTTTCTTCTCCCTTTTCTTCAACACTGACACGATGGAAGGTTGTGCTCCAACGGTGGTTTGTCAAACAAAAAAAGATGCGGACTCCTGGTAGCTGAATCTGTGGGGCCCCTCCCACTACATTGCCCCTCTAGGGTAGATGTCGTTGAACTTCTAACTGTAAGTTCAACCCTCTTTGCAATTGCTTCACCTTTCTTTCTATCCTTTGCTTTAAGTGAATCAATGCAATTCTCATAATCTCTGGGTTAGTATTAGGACAAATGTCAACATCATGCCCAAGGATTTTAGCTTTAGCTAAATGGTATTTCAACTTGCAAATCCCTCCTGACGTTTTCTGCCCACAGAATTTGCAACTCAATCATTGCCGGTTTGTTCCATATTCAGGGACCCCATATGGATCCAAAGGCTTCGACATATTTTCTGATGAAATTGACAGCTTCAAATTCAACCCTAAGGCACCAAAAAAACAAGAAAATGATATTAAACCCCTCTAGAAAAAATAACAGCCCATTGGTAAAAAAAATCAGACCTCTAGATTAGATTATTAGCAATGAAAAATGACAATAATGTTGATTTTTCATAAGCATTAGGTTAAGCATGAAGTTCATTCCATTTCATCATTTAACCATAATCATAAATGCCGCAACAACCAAGATGACAAGAAGAAGCACCATGCACAAGAACACAAAATGTATCCTTGGAAACCCTTCTCAACAAGGGAAGAAAACCCAGCCAAATCCTTTGCTATAATCTTCAAGAGAAAGACCTTTACCACCAAGAAAGACCTAGCACACAAGAGGGTGCTCAAACCCTAGTACTCTAGCGCCCAAGAGAGGTGCACCTCTTTTACCAAAGAAGTGTGCTTGCTGAAATTTGCAAACTCACAAGAAGGATATGTGTCCTCAAAGGGAATTTTACCTTTACTTATACTAATCTAATTATGTTAACGAAAGTGTCTATTGGCACAACAGGGCCGACCTCACTTAGACATATTATTTAATATTATTATAATAATTAATATTAATATTAATTATCTTTTACATTTATTATTAGACACAATAAGGTAGGGCCGAACTGTACCCTTTACATAACAATTAGGGTTACAGGTAGGTTTGACTCTTGAACAATATATAACAAAGGATCTGATACACCCACTAGTGCTCATCCACTAGGGGCACATCCATAGGGATGTCATATCTTTGATTCACTGGATTACACAGAAGAATCAGGTCTTCACACGTTCACCTGTGCTCATCCACATGCACGTCCACTCTACAGATCTACTTTCCCACTGTCATCGACATGAGAATCATCTGGAGTCTTCTCGTCAACTCTGTTGCTCAGAGGAGGCTAATACATCATCTTCATTTATGTTCTCATGATGATACACCCAACACTTTGGGATTTCACACGTTCACCTTGTGCTCAGCCACAGGCACGTCCTAACTCAACAGATTGCTTTTCCATTGGATAATCATATGGATTTCTTCTCAACTCTCTTAATGGAGGAGGTCATCTCTACGTTCCCAGTTCTGTCTCAGGCAGGAACCACGTACCCTTCTTAGGGGCTTTCTCTTAGGTTTGTAAGCTAAGAGAAAGACTTCTCATAGCTGCAATGATCCACACCTCACAGGTTTGTAAGTTGGAGAATGTCTCACATAGCTGCAATCATTAACAAATAAGAGGGTGGAGAAAAAATTAACATCAAGGCTCCAGGTTGCTGTCCCATAAAAAAAACCCTTACATTGTTTTATGGGCATGAAAATCATGGCAAAATGACCAAAAAAAAGCAAAACGTACACAATGAGCAATGAGCCCAAGTTGCATACTTTCTAGTTATCTTCATCCAAGTGGCAATGAGCCCATGCTGGATCCTTCTTGTTTTTATGGATGGTGGCCATTTTTTCATCAACAAACAAAAATGCAAATAAAACCCTAGGAATTCTTGACTACTAGGAAAAAATTAGCAATTTTAAAGAGAAAAAGAGAAGAATGAGAGAAGCCTTGACGTACCTTCACAAAACTTTGAAATATGGAGAAGAAGAGCAGCTCCCAACAGCAGAAAAAACAGCTCTCTAACAGCCCGCAAAAATCTGGAAATGAACTCTTCAATCACCACCAAAAAGTTGGCAAAAAAATCCCATAGTAGCCCAAGATATTTAGAAAAACATCCCTTGAAACAGCTCCAAATTTGCGGAAGAAATTCATCCCAAAAGATCTCCAACTCAACCCATCAATCAACTCTCCAAATCTGCCCAAGAACTCCTTCAAATAACTCTTTAAAACCAGCAAAGAAACTTAGCTCAATAATTCCAAGGAGCTCAAATGAATAGTGTGAGTGAAATAGAAGGGGTGGGGTTCTTTAAAGTTTAAATAGGTTTGAGTAGGCCCTAGGGTTAGTTGGTAGGCTCCCCTCCATCTAACAATTGTTTTTGTTTTTCTAAAAAAATTTGAAATCTGTGGGCCTAGATGTGTCGTATGGAACCAGCCGGTTCAGTACCGAATTGGCCAAAAGCGGTTTTGTTGCTCTGGTCGGACCGTTTTTACCTCCAAACCGGTTCAACCGACCGGTTTTGCTGGACAGGTCCAGTTTTCATAAAACTGGTCAAAACCACCTATAGAATGTGCAAATGGTCCAAGGATGAAGTGCGCCCTCCTCAAAGCTCCAACAAGGTGTAACCAACTCTAACAACCCACACATGTGAGGAAATGTGGGCTCAAAGAGGTGCGCCCCCAAGAAATGATCTAGAACGTCCCATATGTGTGAATGAGGTGCAAAGTGAGGCCCCTGTCCCAAGAATGATCAACCACCTGTAACCACCTCAACTACCGCACATGCATGCTAATAAATGGTCCAAAGTAGTGTAACAACCCCTAACAAACTCTAGCCAACTCACATGTGCGGTCCAAAAAGGTGTAACTAACACAATAGACTCACACATGTGGAGGAATCTCTCCAAGAAGAAGGTGCACCCTCCAAAGATTCTCTAGGAGGCATATGTGATGATGTGAAGTCCTTGTCACATTGTCCAATGCACTGTCACAAATCCCATTGCAGTGACACATATCCCAATGAATGTACATGTATCCCAATGGAGATACATGGATCCCAAGGTGTTGTAATGGATCCCAAGGTGGATACACGGGTACCAATGTTGTGTCACAGATTCCAATGCAAGTACACAAATCTTGAGGCAAGTGACACAGATCCCAAGGCATAGATGCAACTCTTGATGCAAGTACATAGATCCAATGCAGGGCACTCATAGTGATGAGTCAAGCCTCAATATTGAAGTCATTAAGTAGTGCACACAAATAAATATCTTCGAGCAATATCATAACATTAATTTAATTTTACAATTTGCCCAAGTCTTACCATGGTGGAACAACCTTAACGTCTATTACATGTGATGACTCCTAAGACCGAGAGGTATTTCCTAGATCAGTAAGTTAGGAGTATGTGCTATGATAGATGATATGGCAAAGGCAGGTAAATTTATGAGTTGACTTACATAGCTACATATAAGGACTTTAGATGTTCATCCACAGGAGTGCCTTTAAATATGATGAAGCATTTTAAACAATGAGTTATCATTTCCTCGACACTGTTTCTTGTTACTTCTTTTCTTGCCTTTTTCTTTCTTAGTCCCTTTGTTTAGATATGCATTGTTAATCATGAGACTTGTTACCATACAATCTAGCACCAAGTGCAAAGCCTTCACAAGGCACAAGACTAGACCACTGTGATCTAGGGAACAAATTCCCTCTTTTTAGTGTAGGAATAGTATCCAACACAAGGGAGGCTTTCCTAGTAGCCTCCAAGGATCCCCAACCGCGCCATGCAAATATTTGACTTTCAAAATTTTGAAATATAGCCCTATGCAAGTGTGTGTATGTGTATGTATAGGCATGCCTGAATTATTTGTATAGCTCAATTCCTTATTTTGTTTAAAGGTGAGAAATGACAGAAGAAAGAATGTACTTCTAAACTAAATAATTCGGATTCTACACTCTCTCCATTAAGGCTGTCCTCTGGAATTTTGTTTCTTGAAGTTTCTTTGCTGTTTTCATTCTTTACATTATTTGTTTTATGTAGGGCTGTAGCACCCATGGCATCCCAAAAGTAACAATGAAGATATATAACAAAAAGTGAGTCAAATGTGCAACCTTTCAAACGTTAGCCATTATAGACGGTACTATATGCTATACAGCTAAGAGTCACGATATCATTCAATCCTCATTGACTTCCATAAGATCTGATACAATCCTCATGAGTGAGAGAGTCTTCTCTCATGCTTTTATTAATATCTGTGATGTTAATTGGCCTTTAAGGACTGAACTTCTATTACAAGGTTTTTGGTGTGTGTGTGTGTGTGTGTGTGTGTGAGAGAGAGAGAGAGAGAGAGAGAGAGAGAGAGCATGTCATGAATTTTTCTTGTAAAAACTTAGTTCTATTGTTTATAAAGTTTTGCATACTCTAAATGTGTTGTTTACTCATGTTATTAGTTAAAGCAAAAGTTGGCATCAGCAACTGATGCAATCAAATCTGTGTTTGGTCAAGCTCGGGAAGGTCGTGAAAGTGCTGTAAGTTGTAAAAGAGATACCTTTGTTCCTTGAGAGCCACAGTGAAAGTTCATCTGAAATTAGAACTTTCTTTGAATTGTTCTTATTGCATACAATGGCAGTTAATGTGATGCACTTGCAGACTGACAAACTTGAGCAACTCAAAGAGAGGATGGCAGTGGTTCGAGAACTCTTTCGTAACAAAGAATCTACAGAATTTGTTATTGTCACTATTCCTACGGTATCCATTTCTTTATTTTTTTGCATTAGTGTTTAGAGTAGGAAATTGATGTATATTAATGGGTGAGGGGGGTGTTGATGATTTAAACTAGCAAGGAGAAATTTCAAATTTATTATTTGCATAGTCATACAAGACACTAGTGCCAAGAGTTAGTTCATCAATGCTACTTGTAGCTTTAAATTTGTCAGGAATTTTCTTGACATTTAGAAGCATTGCAGGAGAATTGCATAAATAGTAAATGTAGGGAGGGTGCCTGATTAAAATCATTGGATGTTTCAAAGTTTGGTTGGAATTCTTTCAAGTTCACTGATCTTATGGTTGTGTTAGAAGTGTTATCTTTTATACCCTCTGTATGCATATTTCCAATAGCTATAAAGGTTAACTTATTTTGTGAGAGTTACAGTTAAATGAGAGCTTATTCTACTCATTTGTCCTTTTTTTCGTTCATTGTAGATTATGGCTGTGAGTGAGAGTACAAGATTGCTGTCTGCATTGAAGAAGGAGAGTATTCCTGTGAAGAGACTTATTGTGAATCAAGTTCTACCGCCATCTTCATCTGACTGCAAGTTCTGTGCAATCAAAAGAAAGGTACATTTCTTATTAATTTTGGAATTGTTTCTCAATCAAGTAAAACTGTAGAAAGGAAACATAATATTGCCTTTGGCTATACTGCAACTATAATAAATTGCTTGATCTGTATTGTATTAGATGATTCCTGCTATATAGAACAAGTTTGTAAGGCGGTCTAAGTTCCGTCTTGTTTTCTTGTTGGCTGTCAACCAATCACTGACAAATAGAACTTTTGGCTTACCTGACAAAACAATGCAATCACCATGAACTTATGAAGATATTGTTATTACAGTATGATGAGACAACTTGAAAATTCTAGTCCATGAATTTCAGTTCCATAATCACCTTGTGGTTCTAGCCAAGATGTCTAAATGGTTTATTCATAGTTCTGATGATACTTCTAGTCTGCTAGTTCATTTCTTGCATATCATGGGTTCGAACAACAAAGATAAATGTATGTTATATCTTGAGACAGTAGTCTACTAGTTATATATCTTGAATCGATCCACTGAACTTATGGCTAAGAAAGACAATATTTTTAGGGTATTCAAATGGATAGTTTAGGAACTGTATCAAAGTTCCTCTCACTTTAGAATTACTGCTCTGCTCTTTGACTCAAGGGGGCTATCCCTCATGATCTTATGAGATTTGTAGTATAGAGGTGAGGACAGTATATTTTGTCAGATCTTCAATGTAGCCCTTGGAATATGCAAAGGAAACCAAAGATTTTTATGAGATTTTTCTTTTTGAAGATTATGTATTCACAATTTTTAGTTTACATATTGTTCAGAAATTGTTTGACTCTCGCTTTGAGAGGGATGCATATTAATTTTGTAGCTCTTAAAGGAGTCTAAGCATTGGCTTAGGTGTCCAGGCATGCTTAAGGACACTAAATTAAATATGCAGATCAACATTTAATTATATCCAAATTCTTAACTTAGGAAAAGCATAAAAATCACCTTAATGATTTTTATTGGCTTTATTTCACTTAGATTTCTAGAGTGACTTTTGGAAATTAATAATTCACTTAAAGTGAATTTCTGGAGGCTTCTAGAAGACTTTTGGAAAAGTGAATGAGAGTGATTAAAGGAGGCTGAGGGTGAAGACACCACACATACATTGAGCTGAGAGCTGAAGAGGGCGATTTGGCTGAGGAAGAGGGCGAATTTATAGTTGGAGGAAAGCCGATTTTGCAGGGCCGAAAAAGCAGGGTTGAAAAAGCTGGGCCAAAAAAGCAGGGTCGACAAAGCAGGGCTGTACATGCTGAGTTTGCTGGGCTGTAAGAAATGTCTGAATTAGCTGTTGTAATTTTTTTCTTCCTCTTAAGCCAATAAAATCCTCTCTTTGCTGGTTTTCCCCACATTGGGGTTTCCATGGTAATTTCTGGTGTTAGTGTTTTTATGTGCTTGGTTTCTATTGCTTCTGCTGTGCATTTAAAAGTTAAAAACTCAGCTATATTTTCTGTTGCATAGTTCAGAATTTTATTTCTGGTTAAAGATTAATTTTATAGGTATAAAAGTTAAAACTATTGGCAAATTAAATCTGCATGCTGGGTTTTATAAATTAACATGGTATTAGAGCTCAGCCTCTGAACACAAGGAGCCAAGTCGATTTTACAGGTGACTAGAGATAAAAATCAGCAAGGGTCGAACTGTCCAAGAGGGTGTGTGAGCTAGAGCAACAGAGAAAATGGAAAATGCAAGCTTGAGGTTCGAAGATAGACCGGAAGGGGCTTCCAACTTCAGTCCACTGAGAGAGCGAATTGCTTTGGTACTGGAGGAACAGGGATTGTGGGAATTTGTTGAAGGTATTGTTGCCACCTTTATACACACCTGGGTGATGTCGAAGAAATTTTCAATCCACTTGGTATGTCTTTGGCGGCAAGTCTCGAGTCAAGGTGCTGTCACCTGATCCTCGACTCCTCCGTCTAGGCCAACTCCTAGCGAAGTCAAGGGGGGTAGTCCCTAAAGAAAATAATCTAAGGCTTGAACTAAACTAAGTCCAAGAAAGAGAGTCTAGGAGTTTATTGCAACAAGAACAACAATAAGTAATTCTACACTAGCTACATATATCATTTATTCATTCACTACAATTGCTTATGAAAAAGATATTCGAATGAAAGAGATATACTTGCATACAAGATAGTCAAATGGATGTAAATACTTGCAAGTAAATAAACATAAGCAAAGATATACTTCAAGTTAAAACACAAATGCTTTGTAAATGTAAATGCTTGAAGCAAATGGCTTTTGAAAGTAAAGATATAAGGCCAGTGCCAATATTGAAATGTGTGTAATGCTGCTGAATATGTAGAGTACCCTGTGGAGATGTCCTTGAAAATTTTAAAGTTGATTAATGTTGGATTGATTTGATTGAAAAGAGGCTTGACAGTGTGGACAATAGTAATTGGTCAAACATTTACTTTTATGCAATTTCAATTTGGAAAATAAACCCATCCCTTCAGCTTCCCGGTGTTTTCTCTGAACCCTTGCGAGCCTAGCTTGATCTGGGGAACTCATCAGAATTGGGGCTGGTCAGTGTGGATCTAGTTTAACTTAGGACAATCTCGAAAAGCTTCTATTGTTTTGAAAACTGCCTAAAAGGAGTGTGTGAAGTCATGCAGAATACCTCGGGCTTGTTCCCCTCCATGTTGGACATCCGACACCTTTAGTGAGTTTGTTGGTGAAGCCATGGGGTTTTGGCAAACTCTTCGCAAATTTCCACTCTAAGGAATAGTCTCTTGAGAGGCCATATCTTAGATTAGATTTGCTTTCTTGCACTACAAATTTCACAAGCAATTTAATCTAATCTAATTAAATTTTAATAAAGCTTTACAAGAACATCTCCACAGGGCAATCTTCATCTCAGCAACATTACATCTATATCACGATATTTGGCATTGGTCTCATTTAATTTATTTTTTACAACCAATTTCACTTCAAGTATTTACATTACAATCATTTCCTTTGAAGTATCATATTTATGTATGCACTTCATTTGCGTTACTATTATTGAATATATCTTGGGATAAGTGAATGAATCATATGATGCTAGTGTAGATTGATATTTGGTAATAATTGTTCTTGTTGCAATAAACTCCTAGACTTTTTTTTTTGTACTTAATTTAGTTCAAGCCTTAGATTATTTTCTTTAGGGACTACCCCCCTTGGCTTTGCTAGGAGTTGGCTTAAACGAAGGAGTTGAGGATTAGGTGACAACACCTTGACTCGAAACTTGCTCCTCAAGGACACACCTAGTGGATTGAAGGTTTCTTCCATGTTACGCGAGGTGTGTATAAAGGTGGCAACAAGTACAACATTACTTCCAACAGATCCAACACAATAGACAACTCATCTCAGAAAATGTGAAGGCAAGAAGAATAATCATTGATGGCATCAAAGACCACATTATTCCTCACCTATCAGGCAAGAAGAAAACAAAGGATATGTGGGAATCATTGACCAAATTGTACCAGTCAGATAACCAGAGATTGGTTTGAGATAATTAGTGATTGGCTCGAGATGGATCTACAAGATCAAGCATGCTGCGGATGGCAGTGTGGAGAAGTTCAAAGCCCTCTTTGTGGCTAAGGGGTTCTCTCAGAAAGAGGGAATAGGTTATGATGAGACATTCGCCCTAGTGGCAAGATACACTTTGATCAGGGTCGTGAACTTGATTGCAGCAGAGATGGGGTGGAAGATCCACCAAATGGACGTGAAGACAACCTTCCTTAATGACATCATTGAGGAGGTGTATATTGAGAAACTAGAGGGTTTTGAGGTGCAGGGGAGAGATTCCCATGTTTGCAGGTTGAATAGAGCCTTGTATGGGCTCAAGCAGGCTCCCAAGGCATGGTACTCATGGATAGACAACTACTTGCAGGGGATGGGCTTCACCAAGAGTGAGGCGGACTCTAATGTCTACTACATCATAGTTGGAGGTGAGCCCCTCATTCTTGTGTTTTATGTGGACGACCTGTTTCTCGCAAGTTCAGAGAGGCTCATAGCAGAGTGCAAGAGGGATCTTGCTTCGGAGTACGAGATGAAAGATTTGGTGTTGATGCACTACTTTTTGGGGTTAGAGGTGTGGCAATGAGATGGCCAGACTTTCCTTGGACAGGGGAAGTATGCAGTGGAGATTATGAAGAGATTTTGGATGTAGGAATGTAGGCCTATGTCTATGCCCATGGTGACCAACTGGAAGAATATTGATGCTTCCAGATCAGAGGCAGTGGACCCTACACTTTATAGGTAGTTGATTGGCTCTCTGATGTATCTGGTCAACACTAGACCAGATATATGCTTTGAAGTTTACACACTCAATCAGTTCATGGTTAAGCCGAGGAGGATACACTAGGTGGTAGCGAAGCATGTTCTGAGATATCATCCTGGAACGATTGAGTATGGGTTGAGATACATCCAGGGAGATGGGGTGAAGCTGACAGGATTTACAGATTCAGATTGGGCAGACAACACAATGGACAGGAAGAGTACATCGGGTTGTTGTTTAAGCTTGGGATTAGGAGTTGTTTCTTGGTTTAGGAGGAAGCAAAAGTCAGTGGCTTTGAGCTCTGTTGAGGTAGAGTACATGGCAGCTAGCTTAGCAACATGTGAGGTCATTTGGCTTTGTAAACTGCTCATGGGTTTGTTTGGCCAGGAGTTGGAGACTACAGTCATTCACTGTGACAGTCAGAGCTGCATCAAGCTCTCCGAGAATCCAATGTTTCTTGACAGGTCCAAACACACAGAGATCCGGTTTCACTTCATCAGGGACTGTGTGCAGAAAGGGACAGTGAAGCTACAATATGTGCCTACAGGTGAACAAATGCCAGACATTCTCACGCATGCCTTGATGAAATGCAAGTTTGTCTTCTTCAGGGACAAGTTGAGGGTGGTGCATAACACCTTCCTCGCTAAGAGGGAGTGTTAATTTTGTAGCTCAGAAGGTGTCTAAGCATTGTCCTAGGTGTCTAGGCATGCTTAAGGACACTAAATTAAATACCCAGATCAACATTTAATTATATCCTAAGTTTTAACTTATGAAAAGCATAAAAATAACCTTGATGATTTTTATTGGCTTTATTTCACTTAGATTTCTAAAGTGACTTTTGGAAATTATTAATTCACTTAAAGTGAATTTCTGGAGGCTTCTAGAAGACTCTTGGAAAAGTGAATGAGAGTGATAAAAGGAGGCCGAGGGTGAGGTCACCACACACACATTGAGCTGAGAGTTGAAGAGGGTGATTTGGCTGAGGAAAAGGGCGAATTTGCAGCTGGAGGAAAGGTGAAAAAGCAGGGACGAAAAAGCAGTGTCGGAAAAAGCAGGGCCGTACAGGCTGAGTTTGCTAGGTTGTAAGAAATTTCTGAATTATCTGCTGTAATTATTTTCTTCCTCTGAAGCCTATAAAATCCCGTCTTTGCTGGTTTTCCCCACACTGGGGTTTCTAGGATAATTTCTGGTGTTAGTGTTTTTATGTGCTTGGTTTCTATTGCTTCTGCTGTGCATTTAAAAGTTAAAAACTCAGCTGTAGTTTCTGTTGCATAGTTCAGAATTTTATTTCCGTTTAAAGATTAATTTTCTGGGTATAAAACTATTGGCAAATTAAATCTGCATGCTGGGTTTTAGAAATTAACAATGCATTAGTGGGAGAGTCTCATGAGGCCTAGTTGTCTCATAGCCCCTTTTCATCTATTTTTTTTGACAAGAGTTACTTGGACTAGGAGGGCACATTACTTAAGTCGTTGGTAAAATATGGGGAGTGGGTACTTGGCATGTGTGGGTATATACCTACCTTGGCACATATTGGGCGCACCAGTTGAGTTACTTGGAGAAGCGTGCTTGGAACGAGTTGTTATGTAACCACCTACCCTTAGTGCATGTGGGTGCATGAGTTGGCATGGGTTAAAATGGACCTTATCAAGGTGGAGTGCTCCACTTTTGGACCCATTTTCTTAGGTGGACCTACTGCAGGGTTTGTACTTGTAACCCCCCTCTCTTATTCTATAAAAGTGGACAAGGGGCATATTACTTCTAAATATCAGATATAGAGTGAAGAGTAGTGTAATCTGATAGTTAGGGTGTTCTAGTTAAAGTGTTTTGTTTTATGAGTTTGTGTGAAGATGGTCAGTTTTGTATCATAGCTTGGGACAAGCTTATTTGTTTATGTAATCTTTTTTTCTGCTGTAATAGAAAGATATGTGATTGCTGATGCATATTGAGTATGCTGACCTGAGTTTTCTAGGTCAAATTTCTATTTACAGTTGGGCTAGCACTGAGCTGATTTTGCACGCTAATATGATTTTCGGATCTGATTTATATTCTATTTGATGCTAGGCTGGTGCTGAGCTGATTTAGTATTCAGATTTGATTTTCAGAGTTATCTTTTCTTAGATATAACAGTGGTTGGCTGCTTTAATGATCTAATGCTAATTTGCATGATACGGGGAAATGGGTACACGTTTCCCAAACGGAAACAAACTGGAATGTGACCCCCCAAAATTTTTGAAATGGGGAAACGTGATATATATATATATTTATAATGTGCTATTTTATAATAGCACATTATATTGAAACTTTTAAAGAAAGCATTATGAATAAATGAGCAAGAACATTTAAATAACAAGCAATGTTCCACCATCAGTTATATTGGGATCCTCATCATTAGTATCACCCTTTGCCTTTTGTCTAGCCTTTGCCTCTACCTGAATCCTCTAGTTACATCTGTCAACACCACCCAATTTTAATGAAATTGCCTAATCCAAGCTTTAAAATATGGTAGAGAAAGCTGAACATGCCTAATCAATGATTTTGGTTTGAGTGAAGGGTACATTTTTGCTAAGGCCATGACAGAGGAGTTCAACAATCAATACCACCAACGTTAAGGTACATAGAGGTCCTGGTGTTGATTAAATGCCAATTCCATACCTTCATATGTGATAGAATCCAATGAAAATGTTGCAATCCTATGAATCCTGAAATCCTAAAAACTGTTAAGTCTGCTGAATTTTGAATGGGATATGAAATTTTACTTTCTCCATATGAAGTTTGATGAGGTTGGAACCACTCTCAAACATCTTTAAACAATTAATGGCAATGCTAAAAATTTAAGTAAAAGGATAAAAAATGAACAATAAAGGAAATGTTAAAAGGATAAAAAGGATAGATAAAGGAAATGAAGGAATGATAAAGGAAATGTTAAAAGTATAAAAAGGAAAGATAAAGGAAATGTCAAATTTTACTTTAATAATTTAACATTACCATTAGTTGCTAGCATAAAGAAAATTTTTTGCTCTTAGAGGCTTCTAAAAGTCTCATTAATTCATAATTAACCTCTAACTAGGCATGAAGACTCAAATTGTGGGACCTGTTATCCCCATTTTGTGGATAAATAAGGAGATGATGTCTCAAGGCCCTCAGGTTGCAGATATGGAGTGCCGAGAGGCTACATGACCAACAGTACCCTTTGCACAGATGGAAAACCCACTCACCACCACAGATGGTCACAGGTTTACAGATGGCATCCACCACAACAGTTGGCTTCAAGAAGGCAGTGGGCCTTGCTCCATGAGGTACAAGTCAGTATTATGGTGAGCATCATTTCAATATCTAAGCCATTTGATTATGTTGTATATTAGATTGCTCTAGATTTCATGATATGTGCTTGGACATTATGCCTTTTTCCCTGCTTCACCTTGGTGGTTGACATTATGCCCTAGTAAGTGATCTTCTTTGGGAATGGGTTTGCTACTAGGAAATCCCTTACTGAGCCATCGTACCGTTCCCGACCATACTTTCCACTTTCCATCATTATTCCCGTCCATTTCCTTATCTCTTGGGATTTTAGGGTGTATTGACCCAAGAAGGGGTTGTCCCCCATTCTATGGGAAGAAGGGGCTAAAGGCCCAGAGGGGTTGGTGTTGGGTAAAAGATAAAAACCATATATAAACCTTCCAGATGCTTCGCCCAAGGATCACCCAAGAAAGAAATGAAACACTTATCTTTGAATAAAAGGGGACCCATAATATAATAAAAATTGGTTAAAAGGTTAGTTGAAGGATATGAGGTCTCATCACGAGCCGACCTATCACGTCCATGGATATCTAGTGGTATCACATTGTCATCATCTGGTCACCAAACCAAGGCAACGACTCTCAGTTGCATGGCTGAGAGAAAGGGGGTCTCATCAAGAGCCAACCTTCTCATTTCTATTAGGTATTTGTGGGTGACATTGGCACCACCTGGTCACCACGCCAGGGCAGTGACCTTCAATCTCTCCTTATGCTATTATGAAAGAAAATATAAAGAAAGAAAGATAAAAGGCAAATGATGGGCTTGGAAAAAGTGCATTTGCGGACGAAGTTACCACACACCCTCTACAAAGGCACCCATGAATGAGACACTACGACCCCTTGTATGTCATGAATGCTATGCCCATTGAGTCTTGACCCCATCCACCTCATCCTCATTACATGGCTTAGAGAGGGACATCTTGGAAGTTCTCCTTTACCTAGGGCAAGACCTACCCAATAGGACACCTCGTCAACCCTCCCATACTTAAGCTTGACAAGTCGCATAATGTCTTTGAGCTGTTAATTGTTTGATATAGTGATCTTTGATGCACATGCTTAGATGGCTTATTTATTGATTGGATCCACTTCTCATGATGTTATGACTTGAGATCCTTGGAGGGAATGTTCATTTGTCTTTGCAGGACCTAGATGGTGGAAAGTTTTTGGAGAACAAGCCTAGCTTGGGCTTCCATGGGGCTACAAGCCCACAGGTTGGATGCCAGGGGCCCGCATGCCAGATGAGAGAGAGATGACTTGGACGGCCTTGATGATGCCTTTGATGACCTAGCCCACCCATTGATTGCCAAACAATTTGCCTAGGAAGGGCAAAATGTCCTACTTTTGAGCTTGACGTCATAACCTTGGGGGCTAGGGCATGGTGGTGAGGTGCCACTCTTTGACCCATGGACGTTTTGAGGAGAAGAGTCTTCACCATGGTATGAATGCCTAGATGCTTGACACATGGCCTTTGGAGGCCCTTCCATGCTTCTCCAACACCAACGACTTCCTCAAAGTGGCAAAACGGCCCCTAAAGGGGTGACGTCCTCCTAAATTAGGGTTTAACTTGTGAAAAAAGTGAAGTTATAAGTGAATTGTTTAATATTATTGTGTTAAGGGGGGCAAGATTAGGGTTGTTGACCCCTAATCTTGTGTTTTACTCCTTATTTTGTGGACAAGCTATGTTAGCTAAATTTTGTATAAATAGAGATCATAAGATCTCATTTTAAACATAACTCTCTCTCTTGTGAGAGAATTGGTCTGAAATTTTCGGCCCCCTTGGCTCTTTTAGCTCTTGTGCAATTGTTTTATGGCTATGTTATGAATGGTTAATGGAAGAAGTGATGCGCTAGACTTGGAAGGTTATTTTCTAGCTCTTGTGGTGGATTGTCTTGGCATTTCTCTTGATCTTGGTATGGTTTTCTACTATTATGCTATCATTTTTTCAAGTTCAAGTATTGTTATGCTAGGAGCTAGGTGGGAAGTATAAGGGCATACACCCCCACCATATTCTTCATCATTTTATTGCTTCATCTCATTGATTAAGGGTTTGCTAAGAGAAGTATAAGGGCATACACCCTCTTAGCTTAAACCCTAGCTTAGAGAAACTTGCCTTGGGGAGTAAAAGGGCTTACACCCCCAAGGAGTTAGCTTCTATAAGCTCCTTGTGACTCCATTAACCCAATAGTAAAGGCACTAGTCATACTTTTTTGCATTGTAGATTTAAAATCATTGCCTTGGGAAACACAACTTTCGGTCTTTTGAAAGATTTCTTGCTTGAAGTTGGTTTGCCTAATTGAGAGGACTCTTCCCCCACTAGGGCATCCCCTTTCTCCCACCACTTGCTGTTATAGAATTACATCTTCAGCCATTAGGGCTGCAAAAACCCTAAACTAGTTGCTTTATTAACTCTCTTATCAACCATTGGATTTCTCCCAAAGTTTGTACACTTACTCTTCTTGTCCTAGCACACTTTTTGGCAAAGTTTGAGGGGATTTCAGTGGCTGATTTTATTGCTTTAATAAATTGAATGTTACCTCCATAAGGCCGATATAATTTGCTGCAGACAAGTGTTTACAATATCTTTATCTTTTGCACTAGAATATTGACTTTTCATTTTGAGTTTAGCTAGTCTTTCTCTTGTATTTTCTACTTGATCTCTAGCACTTATTGGGCAGCTTATAGTACCATTTACTTGCTGATATATACTGTTATCTACTGCTACAAATTAGGGACAACAAGCCTAACTTGCTGATCCGACTAACATCTATCATTGCAAGGTGTGTTTTCTTGTGTCTCGGGCAGGTACAATCATCCGAAGAAGTACTATACCTATGGGGCAGCAATTACTTGACTTGCAAGGCATCCCTCCCTACCTTTTATTCCACTTAGACTTGATCTCTAGGGGCTTCATTTCCACTTCCCTCCATCTCCATCTCAATCCCCATAGGGTCATCGGGATCGCCTCCCTAGAGTAACCTAGTCACCCTTAAAGTGCGTGACCTACATCGAGGTGACATTGGGTGTAGGATTTCCAAGGTGTAGCACTTGTTCCGTGGTTGGGTCGGGTTTTGCCCAACCAACAACTTGTGCTATAACATGACCCAACAGTCAAATTAAGGCAAAATTGGGCAATTGTTTTTGGAAACACATTGTACAGAGGCGTGATATGGCCTTGAAACGTGTTTCGGTATGGAAACACGACTGTTACGGGGGGGTGGGGAGGCATTTCTTGCAACATAGATCTACTGTCTTGGTATGTAGTGTCTACACTCTTGAATCTTCTGGACAACGTTGTAGTTCTATGAGTGCAGATCTGCTATGATGAGGTGAAATTTTAACAACTGTTAGCCGATGTAGTTAATCTATTTGGGAAATAAACAAGACACACGAAATCACAAGAAGAAGAAGAAGAAGAAGAAGAAGAAGAAGAAGAAGAAGAAAACACTACCTGCTGAGGAGATTTCTAGACCATGTACATTGAACAACCAATGTAGAAAGTAATTTAGGAGGCCAAACAATTTTAATAATCCTGCTAAACCAAAAATTTCAGATTTTGAACTATGAGTTTAATGAAGGCAAACACCATTTAACAAATCTTTAAAACAATGATAAGATACTAAAAGAGCCAAGAAACAAGATGAACCGAGACTTTAATTTATCAAAGTTGTTCATGTGTAACAAGGTCCGAGAACTTAGATTTCAATCCTTGATTACAAGGAATTGTAGGGGATTAATTGATCAGTGTAAAATTCCTATCCAAAGCTCAACATCTAGGAGATGGAATCTGCTTCGGAAGGCGACAACAAATTAACTCAGTGATATCTTTGACTGTAACCCAACCATTCAAAACCTGAAACAAAGAAACATAAATGAGAATGATGAACACACAAGGAAACCCAATGGAGAAGAAAAAAATAGTGAAAGCCCAATATAAAGCACCAGTGCCAAAAATATCTAATTATTGTAGACGAAGTCTCTTTTAGCCTTGCTTGCAATGCCCATGGATTCCAATTTCATGTACTTTCCGAGATTAAGAATAACATGCTTTCTCTAATCTTGTCCATTTGCTAAATTAAGAAAAAAATCGTCAAAAAACTACACAAGCACACAGGCAGTGAATGCAATCCAGAATATAATAAGAGAGAGAAGGATGTATTTCATACATTTCAATATGGTGGATGTCAATACATATAAGGGAAACAATGTCTCGAACAAAAATTCCATACACCCACTTCATTAACTAATCATAGCCTAACATATTAGTAACTCAATATTAATTATGACACATGCCTTAAGTCACTTTATTACTAAACCTAAATTACAACATAACTTTATTATATGACCTTTAGGATCTACTAACTTTAACACCCTTCTTAAATGGTCATATGGAAAACAAACGTTTGTCTCAGAATACAAACTTTTTTGGACCAAACGTGTCGAAGATATCTGCAGCGTGAATCTCAAATGTAATGCTAAAAGAAGATTTGAAGTTGTCATGAAACAAGCAAAAATTCCGACTGCATGACATGTAACTGACATGGTTGATGTAGCATAAAACAACTTACCAACCACTTGATCAATCACTAACTCTTCAGTTGGATAAGAATAAATGTTGGCTGAAAATTTCAGCCCATATACCACGACTACAAAATCTGATTTCAACTGCAAGTGAGTGTCCTCTTCAATACCTAGGTACCTCTGTGTTACAAAAATCACTACCTAGGCCTCTAAAGCTTACCTTAATCTGTAAAGAGTGTCAACCACATCCACAACTTGCACTTCCTGTGATTGATCCACAACTGTTGATGATTGCAGCTATGTGAGACATTCTCCAGCTTACAAACCTGTGAGATGTGGATCATTGTAGCTATGTGAGTCCTTCTCTCAGCTTACAAATCTGAGAGAAAGCCCCTAAGAAGGGTATGTGGTTCCTGCCTGAGACAAAGCTGGAACGTAGAGATGAGCTCCTCCATTTAGAGAGTTGAGAAGAACTCCAGATGATTATCCAATGGGAAAGGCGATTTGTTGAGTTAGACGTGCCTGTGGCTGAGCACAAGGTGAACGTGTGAAATCCCAAAGTGCTGGGTGCATCGTCATGTGAACATAAATGTAGATGATGTATTAGCCTCCTCTGAGCAACAGAGTTGACGAGAAAACTCCAGATGATTCTCTTGTGTGAGGCAGTGGGAAAGACGATTTGTAGAGTGGACGTGCCTGTGGACGAGCACAAGTGAACGTGTGAAGATCTGGTTCTTCTGTGTAATGCAGTGAGCTAGAGATATGACATCCTATGGATGTGCCCCTAGTGGATGGGCACTAGTGGGTGTATCAGATCCCTTGCTATATATTGTTCAAGGTCACACCTGCTTGTAACCCTAATTGTTATGTAAAGGGTACAGGTTGGCCCCACCTTAATGTGTTTAGTAATAAATGTAAAAGATAATTAATCTGGTTAATATTAATTATAATGTGAGTTAGAGAGGCCGGCCCTGTTGTGCTAATAGACACTTTTGTTTATAGGACAAGTCTAATATAAGTAAAGGAGGATTCCCCATTGTGGAAATATATCCTTCACACAAGTTTGGAAATTTCAGCAAGTACATTCTCTTAGGAAAAGGTGCGCACCTCTCTTGGGCGCTAGACTTCTAGGGTTTGAGCACTCTCTTATGTGCTAAGTCTTTTGGTGGTGAAGGTCTTTCTCTTGAAGATTATAGCAAAGTATTTGGCTGGGTTTTCTTCCCTTGTTGAGAAGGGTTTCCCAGGATACTTCTTGTGTTCTTGTGCATGGTGTTTCTTCTTGTGATCTTGGATGCTGCAACATAATTGTTCATGATTAAGACAAATTGAAATGAACTACATGCTTAACCTTATCTATTGAAAAATCAACAACATCCACCTATGTTTGATCATGTGGCTTTTTTACATTCATCCACCAATCATACTGTTTTCATAGATGGTAATAATCCCAACACATCCCATTGTTAAAATCATTTTAGTGAGAGATAAAGTGCTCTCATTGAAAATTACATTCTAGCCATCGACCTAACCCAAGTTCCAATGGCTAGGTTCTTTACTTAACCTCACAATGGAACCACTTGTGGCATAAAAGGCGAGTCATGCTATCTCATTCATATAGATGAAGGAAATCGGGCTGAGAGGATCCCATACATCTCCGTATGGTCGAGCACGAATAGCCTGGGCTTAGATCAGGCCCGTGGAGAACATTCTACCTGAGAGTAACTTAGACAGGTCGAGCTAGTACCTGTAGCAATCCTTTTTCAATATACAATGAAAGATAAAAGGCCGAGCTAGGGCCTGTGGACTCTACAACAAACTGTATTCCGTACAAGGGCATAACCGTTGTACGACAACAATCATATAACCAAGAACAAGAATACGATTTGGATTGCTAGTTGATGTACTGTATGTTATTCTCATTAACATTGAATAAAGAAATTTTGGGTATTACATTGTTGAGTGGTTGCTAGTATATTTTCTTCTTCTTTATATTTACTTATCAGTATAAGCTCACATGGTATCAGAGCTGAGAAAAATCTAACAACCCTCATTAGATAGAAATGGCAGAGGAAGTTTGTCAAGCCTATCTCTCTTTTACCTAGACTAACGATGTTTGGTACATAGGCAGTGGAGTTTCTAGTCACATGACCGACCACAAGCATTATTTCAACAGTTTAAACAAGAGAGAACTCGGGTTCGAAATCCTTCTGGGTGACGATTATGCCTATCATTCAAAGGGGACGAGAACAATAAAGTTTGAGAGGGAGTCAGGTAAACCCCTCTACCTTTCAGATGTTCTTTATGTTCCAGGTTTAAAGAAGAATCTAGTATCAGTCTCAGCCTTAGAAGACAAAGGGTATGAAGTATCTTTCAAAGATCGAAGGGCATTAAACCAAAAGGCACGGGAAAGGACTTTGAGCAAGTTATTGGAGTACAGAAAGACAAACTATACAAGCTACAATTTGACTCTCATTATGCTCTTGCTAACAGCAGTGACAATAGGGACTGTGAGATATGGCATAGATGCATGGCTCATCTTGGGCATGGAGCTCTTAAAATTTTGGGCAGAATCGTGACTGGAATGCCTTCCTTCTCCACCGAACATCATGAGATCTACAAAGGATGTGCCCTAGGTAAGTATGTAACAACACCTTTCCCTAGGAGTGATTACAGGTACAAAAGTATCTTGGACTTAGTTCACACTGATATTTGTGGTCCTATATCTTCTTTGTCTATAGTGGGAAAGTTTAAATACTACACCAGCTTTATAAACGATTTTTCTAGAAAGACTTGGATTTATTTTTTGACAGGAAAGACCTCAGAAGAGCTACTCAAAAGATTTAAAGAATTCAAAGCCCTTGTTGAAACTCAAACAGGGAAGAGAATAAAAATTCTCATATCTGATAATGGGGGAGAGTACACTTCCTTTGCTTTCAAGAAATTATGCTCAGATACTGGGATTAAGAGGGAGCTGACAATCCCATATACACCTCAACAAAACAAGGTTTTAGAGAGAAAGAACAGAGCAATTGTTGGAGCAGCAAAAGCAATGCTACATGATCAAGATCTTCCTAAGTCCCTCTGGGCAGAAGCTTGTAACACTGTTGTATATCTTCAAAATACGAGTCCTCATAGGGTGCTTGGAAATATAACTCCTGTAGAAGCATTTATGGGGAAGAAACTGAACATTAGCCATCTTTGCATTTTTGGTTGTACTGTCTACTGTCACATTCCTGCTGAAAAAAGAACTAAGTTAGATCCCACAACAGAGAAGGGGATTCTAGTAGGATATAGCGAGACTTCCAAAGTATACAGGGTATACATTCCCTCCTCCAGAAAGACAGTAGAACACAACGATGTAAAATTTGAGGAAGAAAGGGCCTTTTGGAAATCTCGTCAGGATAAAGATATTATGAAGGTAGAAGCTCCTCAACAAGAAGAAGTGCCCATCTCTCAAAAATTAGAACCTCCTTTAGAAAATCAAGAAGAGGAAGGATAACCTATGTCTCCCAGAAAGAAAAAGCTAAAGTGGGCCGAACAACTGCTAAAAGAAGCTAGTGAGCAATTTAAATCACCCAGAACCTCTGTTAGAACTAGCATACCTCCTCAAAGGTATTCAAGATATGCTGCCCTTATGAGTGACATTGTTGAGTCATAAGCAACCTGCTTTGAAGAGGCTAATGCAAGACAACTGTGGAAGGACTCTATGATGGAGGAATATGCCTCCATAATAAAAAATGATGTATGGGAAATAGTACCCAGGCCAAAGAACAAATCGGTAGTAATCTCCAAATGGATATACAAAATCAAGCATGTGACTGACGACATCATAGAAAATCACAAGGCCAGATTTGTGGCATGGGGATTTTTTGAGAAGGAGTGGACTACGACGAGACCTTTGCTCCAATAGCATGTTATACTTCCATTTGTGAAGTCATGTCTATTGCTACTCAGATGGGGTGGAGAATACACCAAATGGATGTTAAGACAACCTTCCTTAATGGTACGATTGAGGAAGAAGTATACTTAGAACAACCTCTGGGTTTTGAAGTTCATACCAGGGCCAGTCATGTCTGTAGACTCAAGAAGGCACTATATGGACTAAAGCAAGTACCTAGAGCTTGTACTCTAGAATTGACAATTATCTACAGAGTATTGGCTTTGTTAAGAGTGATGCAGACTCAAATCTGTATCATCTTATGAATAAAGAGGGTATTCTCATTCTTGTACTCTATGTTGATGATCTATTTCTAACAGGAGCATAAACAATGATTACAGGTTGCAAACCGAACTTGGCTAAAGAATTTGAAATGAAGGACCTTGGTCTAATGCATTACTTCCTTGGTCTAGAAATCTGGCAACAAAAGGGAGAAATTTTCCTTGGTGAAGGAAAATATACAATTGAGATTCTTAAAAGGTTTGGGATGGAGTACTGCAAACCAATGGCCACTCCTATATTACAAATCTTAAGAAACTAAACACCTCTGAGACAGAGCAGGTAAATCCTACCATCTACAGACAATTAATTGGATGCTTGATGTACTTAACTAACACCAGACCTGATATTTGTTTTGCTATCAACACTCTTATTCAACACATGTTGGACCGCATGAGGGTGCATTGGATAGCAACAAAACATATTTTGAGATATCTCAAGGGTACCATATGTTGTAGGAAAATCTACACTTGCGACACTATCAAAGTGAGTAATTTTGATATGTAACACCATAGAGTATGGGCTTCAATACATACAAAAATATCAAATTAGACTAGTGGGTTATTCAGATTCAGACTGGGCCGACAACACAGTGGACATGAAAAGCACTTCTTGGGGATGCTTTAGTATAGGCTCAGGCATGATTTCATGGTACAATAGAAAACAAAAATCAGTAGCACTATTTTAGCAAAGGCCGAGTACATGGCAGCTAGCCAAGCATGTTGTGAAGCTCTTTGGCTTCATAAAATGCTTGTAGATCTATTTGGGTTAAAGTTGGATCCTACTGTAACATACTGTTATAATTAGAGTTGTATTAAACTCTTTGAAAATCCAGTATTCCATGACAAATCTAAACATATTGATACTAGGTATCACTTTATCAGAGACAGAGTATTGAAAGGAGCAATAAAGCTTCAATACATCTCCACAAATGAACAAGTTGCAGATATTCTTCCTAAAGGATTACCTAACAGAAAGTTTGAACACTTCCGGAAGAAGATGGGAGTCATGGAGAACACTTTCCTCACTAAGAGGGAGTGTTAAATTCATTTTAGTGAGAGGTAAAGTGCTCTCATTGAAAATTACATTCTAGCCATCGACCTAACCCGAGTTCCAATGACTAGGTTTCTTTACTTAAGCTCACAGTGGATCCACATGTGGCATAAAAGGCGAGTCATGCTATCTCATTCATATAGATGAAGGAAATTGGGCTGAGAGGATCCCGTACAACTCCATATGGTCAAGCACGAATAGCCTGGGCTTAGATCAGGCCCATGGAGAACATTCTACATGAGACTAACTTAGACAGGTCTAGCTAGGACTTGTAGCAGTCATTTTTCAATATACAGTGAAAGATAGAAGGCCATGCTAGGGCCCGTGTGTTAGAATATAAAAGATCGTGCTTGTTTTACCATTGACAATACCCTTGTCACCCAACCATAGGTCGAAGCCACCCTCCGAGCACCTTAACCTTGACAGAGAATCACTCCGGAAGAAAACCCTAGGCTAGATAGCCAAACAAAGGGTAGTGCACCTTTCCCAAGGATAGTGCACCAACAAGAGCTGATCAGATGTTCCAAACCCTAGCCAAGAGATACTCCAAGCCAAAACGTAACTGCTAGATGCAACAGCTGCACCGACAGCTCTCCTCAAACTTGTGCACAAAATTGGGCACTGCAGTGCGCACAAGTGTTGCTCTGCAATTCTGAGACTGCTTGCCAGAATGAGAACTGGCCTCCTGTATTTATACTAATTCTAGCTAACTGCCTGGACCGACTTCTCATTCTGGGTATCTGTCTGTTCAGTATATATTATTATTTCTGGCCGACTTCTTCTCTTGGAGGCTAATAACCTAATATAAATTATCTTCTTGAGCCGACAAGTCTTCTAGGGTTATTAGCCATCTCATTAGGGTTTCTTCTTGCTTCCCGGAGTATTCTATCCTCGTCAGGTTTACACGTGGAGGTAAATACCTCCCGCAACTACCATAATATCAACACCTTGGACTCTACAACAAACTGTATTCCGTACATGAGCAAACCCTTGTACGACAACAATCATATAACCAAGAATAAGAACGCTATTCGGACTGCTAGTTGATGTACTGTATGTTATTCTCATTAACACTGAGTAAAGAAATTCTGGGTATTACATTGTTGAGTGGTTGCTAGTATATTTTCTTCTTCTTTATATTTACTTATCAGTATAAGTTCACACCCACACCTTTGGCTCCACTTCACTATCTAGCCTTTGTTAAATTTGTAGCTTGGAAGGTGTCTCAGCATTGGCCTAAGTGTCCAGGCATGCTGAAGGACACATTAATTAATAACCAGATCAACATTTTATGTTTATCCTAAGTTTTGACTTAGGAACAACATAAAATTAGTCAAATAATTTTATTGGCTTTATTTGGTTGGATTTCCTAAGTTTATGAGTCAAGGAAATTAAATTTTCACTCAAAGTGAATTTTTTGGAATCTTCTGGAAAACTCATGAGGGGGAAATGAGTAAAGTGAAAACGATAAAAAGGAGGTTGAGGCAAGGGTGAGGACACACACATTGAGCTGAAAGCTAAAGAGGACACACACATTGAGCTGAAAGCTAAAGAGGGTGATTTGGCTAAGGAAGAGGGCGAATTTGCAGTTGGAGGAAAGGCAAAAAAGCAGGGCCAAAAAAGCAGGGCCGTACAGGCTGAGTTTGCTGGGCTGTAAGAAATTTCTGAATTAACTGCTGTAATTATTTTCTTCCTCTGAAGCCAATAAAATCTTTTCTTTGTTGGTTTTCCCCACGCTAGGGTTGCCAGGGTAATTTCTGGTGTTAGTGTTTTTATGTGCTTGGCTTCTATTGTACATAAGTTAAAAACTCAGTTGTATTTTCTGTTGCATAGTTCAAAATTTTATTTCTGGTTAAAGATTAATTTTCTGGGTATAAAACTATTAGCAAATTAAATCTGCATGTTGGGTTTTAGAAATTAATATGGTATCGGAGCTCAGCCTCTGAATACAACGTGCCAAGTTGATTTTACAGGTGACCAGAGATAAAAATCAGCAAAGGGTCGAACTTTCCAAGAGGGCATGTGAACTAGAGTAGTAGACATAATGGAAAATGCAGGCTTGAGGTTCGAAGATAGACTGGAAGGGGCTTCCAACTTCAGTCCATAGAGAGAGCGAATTGCTTTGGTGTTGGAGGAACAAGGATTGTGGGTATTTTCTGAAGGTACAACAATACTTCCAGCAGATCCAACACAGTAGGCAACTTATCTCAGGAAGGATGTGAAGGCGAGAAGAATAATCATTGATGTAGTCAAAGACCACATCATTCCTCACGTGTCAGGAAAGAAGGCAACCAAGGATATGTGGGAAGCATTGACCAAACTGTATCAGTGTGATAACTAGAGTAGAAAGATGTTGCTCAGGGAGAAACTTAGGAGCACAAAGATGGCCAGGGGAGATTCTGTTGATACATATCTCACTAAGTTCACTCAGATTAGAGATGAGATGGCAGCTATTGGGGAGACCGTTGATGAGATTGAGTTGGTGAGAACAACCTTGGATGGCTTCGCTAAACAGTGGGATGTGCTTGTTCGAGGTGTAGTTGCACGGGAGAAGCATCTTGACTGGGAGAGGCTATGGGACGACTTCACCCAGGAGGAGCTGCGGGTTGTTACCTCACAGGCTAGCCAACCAAAGACCGAATATGAGGAGAACCTTGCTCTAGCAGGCAAGGGTAAGTTCAGAGGAAAGAAGGGCCCCAATGGGGGTTAGACGTCAAAGGGAGAGAAGAAGAAAGATTTCAGCAAAATCAAATGTTTTCCTGTCACAAACCAGGACACTTTACGAGCTAGTGCCCAAACAAGAAGAAGGGCAATAAGGAATCACATATGGCAGCATTAGCTTCAACAAAAGTCGATGAGTTTGCAACTAGATTTGAGAGTGAGTTCTCACTCATAACACGTCTTTCTAGTTCAGCCAGCAGTGGAGTCCAAACACAACCATAGAGTGTTGCTGATCCCAACCTATACTACAACATTGTTGGTGACGAGTGCTTGATTTTGGTCCTATATGTTGATGACTTATTCCTCACCAGTTCAGAAAGCCTTATTGTTGAATGCAAGCGTGCATTGGCTTCTGAATTCGAGATGAAGACCTTGGTATGATGCACTATTTCTTGGGACTAGAAGTGTGGCAGAGGACTGATGAGATTCTCCTGAGTCAGGGGAAATACACAGTGGAGATATTGAAGAAATTCGGGATGACGGACTGCAAGCCCATGGCTACATCGATGGTGATGAATTTGAAGAAACTGAGTGAGACTTCTTCTGATTCAGGCGAGATTGATGGACATCTTTACAGACAACTGATTGGATCATTGATGTATCTGGTTAACACCAGACCTGATACATGCTATGTAGTGAGTGTACTCAGTAAGCCAAGACAAACACATTGGATAGCAACGAAGCATGTATTGAGAATTTGAGATATTTACGAGGCACAATTGGTTATGGATTGAGATATACCTTCGGTGTAGACATGAGATTATAGGGATATGTCGATGCAGATTGGGAAGGGAGCGCAGTGGACCAGAAGAGTACCTCCGGTTGTTGTTTTACTTTGGGATTTGCCATGGTTTCTTGGTGCAACATGAAACAAACTTCTGTGGCTTCGAGTACCGCAAAAGCAGAGTACATTGCATTATGTGTGGCAGTCCGCGAAGCACTGTGGCTTCGCAAGCTCCTTGTAGACTTATTTGGACATGAGATGGATTCCACCGTTATTCATTGCGATAACCAGAGCTGTGTGAAGCTCTAAGAGAATCCTGTGTTTCACGATAAATCGAAACACATCGAGATCAAATACTATTACATCAGAGATATGGTGCAGAGGAAAGCAGTGCATGTGCAGTACCTTTCTACACACGAGCAAGTTGCAAATGTCTTCTCAAACCACTTGCCAGGACGAAGTTCGAGTACTTCCATGAGAGACTTGGCCTGGTGGAGAATGCCTCCCTAGCTGAGAGGGAGTGTTGATGATTGCAACTTCATGAGACATCCTCCAGATCGTACTCCTCTGGATTGAGTTGAGATGATCTGTGAGAATGCCTATGTGATAAGTGAGTCGTACTCCTTTGGACTAAGTTGAGATGACTTGTGTTGGTCTCCTATCATACTCCTCTGGGCTGGGTTGAGATGACTTGAGATTGTCTCTTGTCGTACTCCTATGGACTTAGTTGAGTTGACTTGAGATGCCTCTCCAGTTCGTACTCCTATGGATTTAGTTGAGTTGATCTGTTGAGAGTGACATCCTTTGTGGTTGAGCACATGTGGACTTGTCCCTAGTGGTAGAGCACTAGAGGATGTGTGTGAGACCCCTAGCTGTATTGTCAAAGAGTAAAACTATTGTGAAACCCTAATTTGTATTGTAAAGGGTACAAGTCGGCTCTACTATGTAAAGATAATTAATATTGTCTAAAAGATTAATTATATTATTGAGTTGTACAAGTCGGCCCTATTGTGCCAATAGACACATCTATTTGATGAGTTAGGTCATGTATTTATAAGAGAGATACATCCCCATTGTGGATCATATCTCATTCACTCAACGCAGACTTGGAGAGTTGTAAATTGGTGCACACTTCTCTCCTGCGCTATCTTTCTTGGTCATAGAGCACCCTCTTGTGTGCGCTAGGGTTTATGGTGTGAAGGTTCTTCTCTTGGCAATATAGTAAAGGGTTGCTGGGTTTTTTCCCTTGGTTGAGAAGGGTTTTTCGAGGATAACTTCTTGTGTTTTTTGCATGGTTATTCTTCTTGTGATCATGGTTATTGCAACTATTGTGTTGCTGCATTGTTTATGGTTCAAGTTCATGCTAAATTGAAAAGAAACTACATGTGCTTGAGCAATCTTTAAAAATTCAACATAAGGCAGATTTGCTACCAGTTTTCACTATCAAAATCAGACTCTCTCCCTCTTTTAGTTTGCACTTCTACATACACATTCTACTTAAACAACTTAATTACAAAGAAAACATCATGTTGCATGGTCAATCCTCAAAAGTACTTGGTCCTTAATTTTAGAGCATTAAGTTATCATATGAGGCAACTACACTGGGGTTACTTAAAATTACAGGTATGCATATGTAAATTTTTGTTTAGATTCCCATCTTATTGATTTTATTGAGTTGCATCATCATGAACCTTAGTTCTAGCCTTAGAATTAGAGTGATAATAAGTGCATATTGGTTTTGTTTCTACATTGATATTAAATTCTTATCAATCATGTTGTGTTGTGATACAATACTCTCTGTGTCACCACCTTCAGGGATCAACAATGCTTCTAAAAATATATTGGCTGTGTCAGGGTACAATACTATACAGTGGGTTATTACCTTAGGGTCAACAATGTTTCTAAAAATATATTGGCTGTGTCAGGGTACAATACCATACAATGGGTTATTACCTTAGGGTCAACAATGTTACTAAATATAGATTGGTTGTGCTAGGGTACAATATGTCATAGCGGGTTACCGCCAAGTATCAACAACCTTTATTATTATTGTTCACTTTCCTGTGCTTTTTTATACAACCCACATGTGATGATGTATATCATAGTTATCGGAACTGGACTGGTGACTGAACCGGTCAACCCCAAAAATGTGAACCAGACTGGAACCAGAAAAAAACGGGACAAAAAAAACGTTCGACCAAAAACTACATAAAATATTCAAATTTTGAAAACAAACATATATATTCATGTGCATTATGAATCCAAACCGTTTATACACAAATATGCAAAATTTCTCATTTATATAGCAAGTAAGAGTGCATATTGTTGATGATTGCAGCTATGTGAGACATTCTCCAGCTCACAAACCTGTGAGATGTGGATCATTGCAGCTATGTGAGTCTTTCTCTCAGCTTACAAACCTGAGAGAAAGCCCCTAAGAAGGGTATGTGGTTCCTACCTGAGACAGAGCTGGAACGTAGAGATGACCTCCTCCATTCAGAGAGTTGAGAAGAACTCCAGATGATTATCCAATGGTTAAGGCGCTCTGTTGAGTTAGACGTGCCTGTGGTGTTGATTTTTTTTTACAGTGTTTTCTCACCCTGCAATTTATCCCAATCCCGATTTCAGTCACACCTTATCACTCCAAAATGTTTAATGCCCTTTTCCCAATATTAATGAAATTTGCAAACATTAATATACATTAAATTTCGAAATGAAATTTTGACTGAAACACATG
>JZKD02S2065330.1:374869-415860 GCA_000966675.3 Picea glauca
TAAGTGCTCTTTTAAGGTGCCCTTGCAAGTGTTTTCTTTACTCAATGTTAGCACATGCATAATACATTAAAACACATAACACTATCTCTAGATCTTTGAACTTTAAAATGTTGATGTACACTTCTAAGCATGCATAAATTTGACACAGGTATTTTTGGTCAACATGACCCTGGATAAAACCCCCGCGGGGAAAACCAGTTTGAAGTATATGTATATAGAAGGCCTCAAAGAAAAATGTACAACATAGGAAACATAAACAAGTGAACTTGGTACAATAGCAACCACTCTCTGGTGCCTTGGAGTTCCCTGAAGACTTTCCCACAAGCTTTATGAAGTAAGGTGCCCCTTACCTTGGTGAGCCTTCTTCCTCTTGCTTGCCTTTGTCTTTATCCTGATCCTTTGCTTTGCCTTTGCTCTTGCTTGCCTCTGAACTCTTGCTTGCGTTTGCCTTTGCCTTTGTAGTAGTCTTCTCCTCTGAAGAAAAACTCCCACATGAAGATGGTGCACCCCTCTCTTCAAGTGCGCCCCCTCCTCACACAAAACTCATGTGCAACTCCCACTCCCTCACCCATGCACCCTCTACTTCCTAGAGTGCGCCGAAGCTAGTGAGGTGAAGCTCTCCACGAAGTGAGTAACTCCCATGAGAAAGAAAGAAGCTCCCTCTCTCAAGAATGCGCCCTCCTCCTCTCAAATGCGCCCCCACTCAAGCAATAACTCAAATCAAAGGGAAATCCTCCCTGGATATGGGCCCTCCATCTCTCATCAAGAAATAATCTCCTCAAATGGATGGAACTAACAACAAAGAGTGTCCTCCTCCTCTAGATGTGCCTCTCCTCCTCAAAATGCGCACCTCTAGAAAATGCGCCCCTCCTCTAGAAAATGCGCCCCTCTCCATGTAGCATGCGCCCTCCAAGGAATGATGGCTAAACCTCCATGGATAGCCTCTCCATGCAAGCTCAACCCAAGCAATGCTTCCTCCTCAAGACAACGAGGGTTTCTCCTCAAACCCTCATACAAGTGCACCCTCCTCTCCTTGATAAATGCGCCCTCTCGTCCTCTTCTCCAAAAACCACAAGTGAAGAATGAATCTCAAAAATACACTTTACCCTCCTTTAGCTTCCTTTGGCCAAGTCCTAAAATATCAATGGCCTAGATCCAATCTAACTAAGTCTAATCAATGGGTGAGATCTCATCCAAAAATCTCACTAAGGAAACCCAGTTTCTTTAGTTGCTTTATGTCTATTAATTCACCCACTTTGTGAATTAATTGTCACTTTAATGACTTAAGTGACATATTTCACTTTTGACTTAAATCTCCTAAGTCAAAGTGAAATTAGAATCATAAAGTAAAGTACAAGGGTAATAGTCTCCCCCTTTGTGCTTAGAGACTCAAAGCACATGGGGACCACTTTCCAAGGTACCCAAATCCCAACAAGGTGAACGTGTGAAATTCCAAAGTGCTGGGTGCATCGTCATGTGAACAGAAATGAAGATGATGTATTAGCCTCCTCTGAGCAACAGAGTTGACGAGAAACTCCAGATGATTCTCCTGTGTGAGACAGTGGGAATGAAGATCTGTAGAGTGGACGTGCCTGTGGACGAGCATAAGTGAACGTGTGAAGATCTGGTTCTTCTGTGTAATGCAGTGAGCCAGAGATATGGACATCCCTATGGATGCGCCCCTAGTGGATGAGCACTAATGGGTGTATCAGATCCCTTGCTATATTGTTCAAGAGTCAGACCTGCCTGTAACCCTAATTGTAATGTAAAGGCTACAGGTCGGCTCCACCTTAATGTAATTAGTAATAAATGTAAAAGATAATTAATTTGGCTAATATTAATTATAATGAAACTTAGAGAGGTCGGCCCTGTTGTGCCAATAGACACTTCTGTTGATAAGACAAGTCTAATATAAGTAAAGGAAGATTCCCCATTGTGGAATCATATCTTTCATGTGAGTTTGGAAATTTCAGCAAGTACACTTCTTTGGGAAACGTGCGCACCTCTCTTGGGCGCTAGAGTTCTAGGGTTTGCGCACCCTCTTGTGTGCTAGGGTTTATCTTGGTGGTGAAGGTCTTTCTCTTGAAGAATATAGCAAAGGATTTGGTTGGGTTTTCTTCCCTTGTTGAGAAGGGTTTCCCGGGATACTTCTTGTGTTCTTGTGCATGGTGTTTCTTCTTGTGATCTTGGTTGCTGCAACATTCTTGTTTATGGTTAAGACAAATGCAAATTGAAATGAACTATAGGCTTAACCTAGCTTATTGAAAAATCAACACATATAACCAAAATAACACAGAGTTGAATACATATCTGAACAAAAATACTTCAACAAAGAGGTTCTAAATGGCCTCTAGAGTCCAAAAATAAGCAAAGTATGATACTAGATACTACTAATCATCAAAATCCTCATCCTCCTCATCCTCAATATGATTAGACCCTACACTGGGATTCTGGCTTGATTCCCTTGGCCCTGAAGGTATTGGCTGTGGAAGTGGGTTCAAGTCCATCCAAGAAAGGTCTTCATTGTCAAATGCTGGTGCCTAACTCTCCACAACCCTAGGGTTAAGTAATAGGTCCCCTTTCTGTTAAACAATTGTTATTTCTAAAAAAAATTGAATTCCATGGGTTCATGACATGCTATACAGAATCTGTACGAAATTGGCTGGTTCGGTGAAAAAAGGCTAGTTTGTTATCGAATCGGTCGGTCCCTGTATTGAACCGACTAAAAACGGTTTGGGAGGGCAATTTGAACAAGTTTTGCCGCAAAACCTGTTCGACCGGCCGGGGCCGGTTCTTGTACTTGTTGAAATATTGTAACTACAAAGAGTATTCTATTTATTATTGAGTTATTATTCATCAGATCAATCCCCTTTTGTGGATGATCATGTCGGGCTTTGTACTTGACCAAATCCCCTTTTGTGGATTGGTCAAACCCTAATTATATTATGCAAATTAAGAAGTCGCCCTCAAGCCAAATTAAAGTGGTTTTAACCACTAAGAAGAGAAGTCGGCCCTGCCCAGTGAAGATAGACCTTTCCAGCACCTGCCAGCTAGTATAAATAAAGGAGGCTAACACCTCATTAACTCACTTACTCATTCACTTATCAAGTGCGCAAGTTTGGTAGCTGCAGTTGGGAGAAGAAGGAAGAGAGGCGCATTGCTCAGTGTTGGATATTCTCTAGTGGTTTGGTTTATTGTCTTGGCATTGTATTGGCTATCTATATTAAGGAAGTTTTTGCTGGGTTTTCTCCCTCATGAGGGTTTCCTAGGATAAATGCTGTGTATCTTGTGAATGTGTTTCTCTTAGTGATCCTACCTATGCTATTGTTATCTAGTAAATTGAAAAGAAACCCAATAATAGCTCAAAACTTAACATGGTATCAGAGCTAAGCTGAAGAGAGCACCTTTTATTGGATAAGCAAAAACGTCACTGTTGCCGTACAAGAAAATCAAGGCTTTTTATTGAAGAGGAATTTCATCCTAAAACTCATCAAGGAAGTGTGCCCTAGCCTAGCGAACTCTTTGGCAGCCTCAACACACTTTTCTAGTGGACATAACTCTCGGAAAGTGAAACCCTAGTTTTCACTGGTACCAGGAAACCAGAACCAGCACGAGAAGTACTAGTCGAGATTTCTGCAGGCCCAGTTTGAAGGGGTAAAATTTGGATTTTCTGAAATCTGATTGCACCAGGCTACTCGCCTGAGCCAAGCACAACTCCTGGTAAGTTCAGATTTAATTTCTGAGCACTTTCATTTTTTGGTATTTTCTCAGCTACAAGTCAAGATGTCTGCAAACACCAAGCTTGTTGACAAGCTAAAAGTTGTGGATAACTTCCGTGCCTGGAAGTATAGGATTGCACTTATTCTTGTAAAGAATGACCTAGCAAGATTCATTAAAGAAGATGTACCAGAACCTACCGATGCTACAACTAAAGCAAAACACCAGAAGGACATGGTTAGGGCCAAAAGAATCATTGCAGACTCTATTAAAGATCAGTTGATCCCTCAAGTGGCTTCAAAGAAAACTCCAAAAGAAATGTTTGATGCCCTAACCAGAATGTATGAAGGAAAGAACATCAACCGAAAGATGAATCTAAGAACTCAACTCAAAAGTACAAGGATGCAGAAAGGAGAAACAGTTCATGAATATTTCTCTAGAATATTACAATTCAAGGAACAACTAGTAGCAATTGAAGATACTCTAGATGAAGATGAACTCATAATGACAACTCTTAATGGTCTCACAAGACCTTGGGATGCATTCATCCAAACCATTTGTGCCAGAAAGGAGGAACTACATTTTGACAGTCTGTGGGAAGAATGTGTTCAAGAAGAAGCAAGAGTAGCTAACCGAGAAGCAGTACTATCAAGAGATGAAAATCAAGCCCTAGCTGCTCATACTAAAGGAGGAAGGAAGAGGTCTCAGTTCCAGAAGGAAACTCATCAACATAAGGAATCTCACTCCCCAAAGAGATTCAACAACCCTCATAAAGAATCTCACTCTCCAAGAAGATTCCAGAAGTTTCAGAAAGGTTAAAGAAGAGAAAGAGATTTCTCCTCTTATCAATGCTACCATTGTGATAAGATGGGACATATTGCTAAAGATTGTCCAGCTAAGAGAGAAGAATGCAAGAAGAGAAACAAAAGGCACCATGCCCATACAGTTGAAGATGAAGAGCCACCCACAAAGATGATAAAAGAACAGATTGAAGATTATGTCTTAATCTCTGCCCTCTCAGGATCAATGTCACCTGGTGAGGATACTTGGCTCATAGATAGTGGTGCTTCCAAGCACATGACAGGTCAAAGAGACATTCTCTCTAGCCTTACAGAAAAGAACTTTTCCTAGAAAGTTACACTTGGAGATGATTACCAGTACCCTATCAAAGGAGTAGGAAAGTCCAATTACAAACTTGATTCAGGGCCCCCAATGAAGATGAAGGATGTACTATATGTACCAGGTTTGACAAAGAACTTACTTTCTATCTCAGCTTTAGATAAGAAAGGCTTCAAATTTGCTTTCATAGATGGAGAAGTTCTTATGTGGCCTAAAGGAAAAACCATAGAAGATGCAATTGTTATTGGAACAGAAGAAGGTGGCTTGTATAAGCAAGCTAAAAGGTCACTCAGAAGCAACCTTGACTCATTCCATTGAGAGTCCATGTGAACTTTGGCATAGAAGACTAGCTCACATCAACTACACGACATTACCATATGTGAGCAAGGCAGTCACAGGTCTACCAGAATTCAAGGTTGACCATGAAGTTGTGTGCAAAGGATGTGCACAAGGAAAGAACATCAACCCTTTCCTAAAGAGCGACAATAAAGTAGAAGGAGTCTTAGAGCTCATCCACTTAGATGTATATGGCCCAATGCCATCAACCTCCATTAGTGGGTACGTATACAATGTATCATTTATTGATGACTATTCTTGCAAGACTTGGGTTTACTTCTTGAAATCAAAAGATGAAGTGTTTGGAAAATTCAAGGAATTCAAAGCGTTGATAGAGAATCTCTTTGAAAGAAAGATCAAGACACTCAGGTCAGATAATGAAGGAGAATACACCTCAAAAGAGTTTGTAAACTTTTGTAAAGATGTTGGGATTAAGAGGGAGCTCACCACTCCCTACAATCCTCAACAAAATGGTGTAGCAGAAAGAAAGAGCAGAACTATAATGGAAGCAATGAAGACTATGATCCACGATCAAGATCTTCCAATGCACTTATGGGCAGAAGCAACATGAACAACAATGCATGTATAGAACATATTATCCCATAGTGCCCTTGGGTTCAAAACACCTGAAGAGATGTTCTTCGGAAAGAAGCTAGTAGTAAGCCATTTCAAAAGATTTGGCTGTCCTGTGTTTTTACACATTCCGAAAGAGAAGAGAAGCAAGCTGGACCCTTCAGGAAAGAAGGGAATATTTGTTGGATACTGTGAGGTCTCCAAGGCCTTCAAAATTGATATACTAGGTTACCATCATATTGAGATCAACAGAGATGTAACCTTTGATGAAGATGCAACACTCAGGAAATCAAGGAGATGCCAACTTGAAGAAGTATACGAAGAAGAACTTGTAGCTCCCAGAGTTGCAGAACCAGTGAGGGAAGTCATAACTTCCCCTGATGAGGAGATTCCAGAAGATCATGACATAATAGAATCTCAAGAACCTCCCCAAATGATGATCTCTCACAAGAGAAAGCCAGCTTGGGCAAGGGAACTTATTCAAGATGGAGAGAAGTATGGTGCCCCCGAAGGAACCATGAGACAAGTCAAGAAACCCAAGCCATTCTCCAGTTATATGGCTTTGATCTGTGATCTCTTAGAGAAGGAGCCTACTTGCTTTGAAGAAGCCATTCAAAAGAAAGAATGGGCAAATGCCATGACAGAAGAATACCAATCCATTATAAAGAATGATGTATAGGAAATAATTCCCAGACTGAAGAGCAAGGATGTGGTATCTTCCAAATGGCTTTACAAGATAAAACATGTTGCTGATGGAAGTATTGAGAAATATAAAGCAAGGTTTGTAGCTCGTGGCTTTTCTCAAAAAGAAGGCATTGATTATGAAGAGACGTTTTCTCCTGTAGCAAGGTACACTTCAATCAGAACCATCATAGCCCTTGCAACTAAGATGAAATGGAAGTTACACCAGATGGATGTGAAAACAACTTTCTTAAATGGTGTCATTAAAGAGGAAGTGTATATAGAACCTCAAGGGTTTGAGGTTGAAGATAGAAAAACACATGTTTGCAAGTTGAAGAAGGCTCTGTACGGATTGAAACAAGCTCCTAGAGCTTGGTATGGAAGACTTGACAGTTTCCCGACGAGCTTGGGCTTTACCAAGAGTAAAGTTGATTCTAACCTGTACTTCAAGGTTATGAATGATGAGCCTGTTATATTGCTGTTGTATGTGGATGACTTATTCCTAACTGGAGAAGAAAAGCTCATCACTGATTGTAAGAAGAAGCTCCCTGCAGAATTTTAGATGAAAGACCTAGGCCTAACGCACTATTTCTTAAGTCTTGAGGTCTGGCAGAGCCCAGAGAAGAACTTCCTTAACCAAGGGAAGTATGCAGTTGAAATACTGAAGAGGTTYGATATGTTGGAGTGTAAATCCATGAATACACCCATGGAAACAAAGTTGAAGCTCATGGTTGATACTTCGTCAGAGTTGGTTGATGCTACGCTGTACAGACAGATCATTGGATCATGATGTATCTGACGAACACCAAGCCATATGTTTTGCTGTGAACACCTTGAGTCAATTTCTGGTAGAACCCAGACGTGTTCACCTTGTTGTTGCAAAACATGTGATGAGATACCTTAAGGGTACGTTGGATTTTGGTCTCAGTTATAATGGAGATCATGACTTCAGACTGAGTGGATATATCGATTCAGATTGGGTTGGAAGTGTCTCTGACAGAAAGAGCACCTCAGGATGTTGTTTCACTCTGGGGTCAGCCATGATCTCATGGCAGAGTAGGAAGCAATCATGTATTGCTCTCAACATGGCAGAAGCGGAATACATTGCTGCATGTTCCGCCAGTTGTGAAGCCATATGGCTTCAAAAGTTGTTGACATGTCTATTTGATCTGGAGATGGAAGCAACCATGATTCTATGTGATAACCAGAGTTGCATAAAAATGACAGAGAACCATGTGTTCTATGACAAGTCAAAACATATAGAAATCCGATATCACTAGATTCGTGATATGGTGGAGAGAGGAGCCATAAAGCTCCATTATGTTGGCATGGATGAGTAGGTTGCAGATGTGTTGACCAAACCTACGTCTTGTGTAAAGTTTGAGCACTTTCGAGACAAGCTTGGTATAGTTCGAAATGACCTCCCTCAAAAGGGGGAGTGGTTATGATGCCAACCTTGTGATGAAGATTTCCAGCTTCGCGCTGATGTTGATGAGATGCCAGCCTCGTGCTGAAAGATTTCCAGCTTTATGCTGATGTTGATGAGATGCTAGCCTCGTGCTGAATATTTCTAGCTTTGTGCCGATGTTGATGAGATGCCAGCATCGTGCTGAATATTTCCAGCTTCGTGTTGATGTTGATGAGATGCTAGCCTCGTGCTGAAGATTTCCAACTTCGTGCTGATGTTGATGTGATGCCAATTTTGTGCTGAATATTTCCAGCTTAGTGCTGATGTTGATGATGCTCCAGCCTTAGTGCTGTGATGCTGTTGTTGTTGATGTTGTATCAACCTCATTCTATTATTGACGATGATGATGTATTAGTGTTATACTAATCCATGTTGATGCAGATGATGATGATGCCATTCCAGCTCCTTGCTGTGGATGATGATATTGATGATGAGAAAAACTTCTGATGATTTATAGATATGCCAGTCAGTGTTCCAGATATTGTTGATGTTGCTGCCCTCTCTCTCTCTTGATGATGTTGTAGAATACCCTTCTTGTTAAGGGGGAGTGTTGAAATATTGTAACTGCAAAGAGTATTCTATTTACTATTGACTTATTATTCATCTGATCAATCCCCTTTTGTGGATTGGTTGGTCAAATCCTATTTATATTATGCAAATTAAGAAGTCGCCCCCCATGCCTAATTAAAGTGGTTTTAACAACTAAGAAGAGAAGTCGGCCCTGCCCAGTGAAGAGACACCTTTCCAGCGCCTGCCAGCTAGTATAAATAAGGGAGGCTAGCGCCTCATTAACTCACTCACTCATTCACTTATCAAGTGCGCAAGTTTGGTAGTTGTAGTTGGGAGAAGGATGAAGAGAGAGGCGCATTGCTCAGTGTTGGATATTCTCTAGTGTTTTGGTTTATTGTCTTGGCATTGTATTGGCTATCTATATTAAGGAAGTTTTTGCTGGGTTTTCTCCCCCATGAGGGTTTCCCAGGATAAATGCTGTGTATCTTGTGATTGTGTTTCTCTTAGTGATCCTACCTATGCTATTGTTATCTAGTAAATTGAAAAGAAACCTAATAATAGCTCAAAACTTAACAGTACTGAACTGGCCAAAAACGGTTCGGGAGGGCGATTTGAATTCCACCGGTTCTAAACTGTTCTGATAATACTGATGTATATGTCGAGTTGTGAGGAGCCACAGATTAGTGAGCCAAGACCATGTGTGACTTGTTTTATGAGATTTGGTGTTGGTGTATCAACACTTTTTGTCAATATCTAGATAAGTTTTGAAATTTTGCTATCTATTTGGACATCTATTTTATTTTCTGTCATCTTAACCTAGCTAATCAAATCTCTATTTGCTGATCTGAAATTGCAGTGCACATCTAGTAGACTAGCAAAAACTATAAGCTTTTGTCTTCTCATTTTCCTGTCATCATCTCTCTGGAGTTGATTTTCCAGATATATAATTCATTAGAATCATGTTTCTGTTGAAAGATTCACAGAAAGGACAACCGTGACAAACTGAAATCATAAACTTGGTCAAAACCCAAGTCAGTAGTAAAAGTTGGTCAGTTTCTTCTTGTAAGCATTGGAAATTATTGTAATTCTAAATTCAGTAAGTAGTCAGTTTTGCATATAACAAAAGCTGGTTGCAAGTTGTGAAGATGTTAAGGCAATTTTTTGTCTTCTATTATTGGATCTTTCATCTGAAAAGTGGAAAAAAGGGAGCATGATATCTACAATATAATGCATGTATAGAATGCTTAAGAAGACAAGCAGTGCACAGTGAAAATACAGCTATGAATAAAAAGAAAATATATGTTGTTCAAGCCACTCTTATTAGTGGTTATCAGGTTTCTTTTTTCTAAAATGCCAGAATTTATATAACTGTCAAAAACGAACATATCTGAGTTTAGTTTTTATAGAAAATTGCTATGGAAATATTAACCCGGATGAGGTTTTGATGCAGGATCAATTAAGGGCTCTTGAAATGATCCAGAAGGACCCAAATCTATCAGATCTCCAGTTAATCCAATCACCATTAGTTGATGTTGAGATCAGGGGTGTCCCAGCACTAAAATTCATGGGTGACATTGTGTGGCAGTAAATATTATCAACTTGAAATTTAGGAATGAATGGCAGGTCAGAAAGTGTACTATTGTGGTTGTCACTGGGTCAATCAATGATAGCAAGCCAAATATATTTAGACTGGGTGTAAATTGGAAAACATCCCTTTCTCTCCTCAAATCAGTAGTTGAGGGTCTTTGAAGTTAATGTAGATAATATTCAATAGAAATGGAAGAGAATCAGAAGAGGTGGGAATTGTAAATGTTTCGATTCTTTATCAGGTATGCATGTGATATATAAACGAGCAGTTATGGCTTTCAATCTCGTGTTTCACTTCTGATGTCTAATAAGACTCAATTGAATATTGGCAAGCATACACAAATGGTGGTTTTGTTCACATCTTACTTAAATTGCACTTGACTTCTTCTTCTGGAGTTATTTGAGTGCATTAGCTAAATTGTAGGCATGCTATGTTCACCATTAGAATTTCAACTTATCACCAAACTTGAGAGGACTTGTTCTTCACCTCTTGGAAGAAAATCTTCGCACCGGAAATCTTGGCATCTCATGATATGATATGATAAGATAATTTAACTTGAGAAAAGGACTTGTTCTTCACCCCTTGGAATAAAGTCTTCCCACTGAAAATATCTCATGTTAAAATAAGATAATTTTATCGATGTCTGCTAATAACCAAAAAAGTAGGCCAATGGGACTGAAAAGAACATTCCAATACCGACACACTGTAGGAGTTCCAAAACCACTTCTAAGCGCTAAAAGCTAAAACATAAAATAAAATGAACTAAGCTACTGTATGAGATAAGTAACCAAAAGAATAACCCTAGATACAACACGATAAAATGCTAAACATCCTCAGACGTAGGTGTAGAATGAGAGGGGAAGGAATAGACTGAAGACGTCCCTGGTTAACCATCAACCGTAGAGAATGAACAAATACATTGTCTGATGATGTCCTCAGGGGAGAGCCCAACTTTGAGAGGGTTGGACTGTGAAACCTTGGCAGGAAGTCGGGAGGGATCTGCTGAGATATCTCCTAACACTCTAGGCCACTATAAAACCTGGTGATGACAGATTTCTGCTCTGAAGTGGGTCGGTGCAGGGTGAGTAACTAATTTGTGCCGAGAACTAAGATGCGACATGTGTTGAGGTTAGGAACTACACCTCTTCAAAATTCTTGTGAGAGCCAAGATCATAATCTCTGTATTTCTTTGATTAGTTTGATGTCTGAAATCACTCTTAACAATATTTGTGCTCAACATCCATTGGTTGAGTGGTAATTTGGGGGTGTTTGCCATGAAGAGACTTGGTTGTGAATCTTGTAGACACATCTTGTCCATCAATTTGAAATTGCGGAAGCGGTAGCCAATACTAGGTTGTTTACCGATCACTCTGCTAGTGTGGAATCCTATGCAACTTTATTGTACCATTGTGTTAACACCTAATGGTGCCAAGCTGCTATGGCATATAACTTTTCACGAAAATAAAACAATATTTATGGTCATATATTGAATGTCCAAATTCACATAATAATGTCTATTCAAGTTCTTCAATATAATTCTAAGAATACACTTATATGGTTTATCACTATGTGGACTTCACAATATTATTGAAACTCTCTGCCCCCCACCGCCCCCATTGCCACATAGTTCAACCACATAGTTCTTTGAACGACTTTCAAATTCAACCTTACAAAACATAATTTTTTGTAATGATTGCTTTATTCTATTGTTCAAAACTAGTTGTACGAAGTGATATGTAAATTCCAATTTTAGAGAAAATAACTTGAATATAAACTCCCTTCAAAACATGAATGTTTGGAGAGCTCTGTTAATTCCTATTTGAAGCATCTACGATTACAGAGAAAACTGTCCAGCAATTTTAGATGCTTGGTTAATTGTTGTCACTTTGCCTTGATCCAAAAATTAACAAGGTATGTAGAATCTTCAATTCATTTCTTATCTAGCTTTAAAGATGCACATCTCTTCATCTCTCCCTCTCTAACTCACACATGCACCGATGTATACATTTCACTCTCTCACATATTCATGAGTGCTTTAGTGTCAATTATAAGGAGATTAAGAGCTAAAGATCCAACATAGACTTATTTTTGTTTATATAGCAATTTAATTTATGAACGAAGGTGGTAATCTTGGTCCAAAAATGCAATCTCAAGAATCAAGACATTCTCATTGGGAGATAGAAGTAAGGCGTAAAAGGAGAAACTAAGTCCAATGACCCTACACAAAGGGTACAGGATGGTCATGGTCGTTGACTTTGCTCCATACCCGTAAGAGGAGATGGCGTGGTGCAAGATGGTCATGGTTGTTGACTTTGCTCCATACCCGTAAGAGGAGATGGCGTGGAAAAATGTGTGGACGAGAATGCTATTATGTAAATATAGAAATGAGGAAGCCTAGGAAGAAGACATTGTTAAAGGGCATGGGGAAATCAAGGGCAATGGTTAAGGAAATAGAGGCAAAAGCCAAAGTTTGCACACTTGCCACCTATCTTTTTACACAATGAAGTGGAAATTAGGTTTACAAAAATGGGAAACATAACATATAAATTCATTTTTGGATTATGTTACTCTTGCATTTTTCTTGCAAAGTATTAAATGATAAAAAAGACTAGAACCCTTATTTAAGAGAAAGGGAGATAAAATCTAAATATAGAGTACAAATTATGTTTTAAAACAAAATAAGAAGACTAGACTACACTTTTGAAACTGATATTTTGTAGGTATTTTTTACTACAACTTTGTTATATCCACAATAATACAATATAGGCGAAACCCTTGTAACGAAGGAATATCTTATTATTATGTTAATAATTAGTTAACTTTATAAATGCACAATCTTTTGCTTGGATGACCGCTATGGTTGATGAGTAAGAAGTGTTAGAATGTTTTGCTTGTTTAACCATAGAAAATATCACAATATTGTCACCCAACCATAGGCACACAGCCACTCTCGAGCACCGTAACCTTTGACAGATAGAATGATTCCGAAAGCAACACTAGACCCAAATGATAACCAAGAGACAGAGACCACACCTTTCTCCAAAGGTAGCGCACCAAGCAAAAAGTCCCAAGCCACAGACCAAGACCAATACCCACTTGCAGTCGTCGCTGTTGCACTCTTCCTCTAGACTTGTACACCACTTTCTTGAGTGTGAGTGTGTTACCAAATGAGCTTAAGCGCCTTCTATTTATACTAATCTGGCCAGGTGAACATGTGTCTCTTCAGGCAAGGTCGACCTGCCATTTTCTGCATATAATACTTCAATATTACTTATTCTGCTGAGCCAACATGTCTTTCAGGGTTTTCACACATATGTTTAGGTTTTCTCTTGCTTATGGAATATTCTATTGTAGTCAAAGGTTTATCCATGGAGGTTAATATCTCCTGCAGCTACCAAAACATCAACACTCCCTCTTAGCTAGGGAGGTATTTAACCATGATGTTCCCTTTTGGTCTTCATAGCCTTGCTCGTTATGCTAGGATCCTCTCGTCATGGTTACCCAGACCATGCTACTGGTAGCATCTTTACGTCACACATGGCTACACCCATGTGGACCAATCAATCTTGTCTAGGGGCCACAACCTGCTAGAGAACACTAGAGCTACACCTCGTAGTGTGTTACCATCATCGTCATGGGCTACACCCGCATGACGTGCTCACCCATGGCTACACCCATGTCGTGAGTATCATCATTATCCATCCATCTCACATGGCATAAGACCTACATGGTCTTGTAGATTGGTAGCATCACCATAGCTACACAAGCTATTTCATGATCACCCATATCATATTACAAGCAACACCATCACAACCATATAGGTTCTTGACTATGCCACTAGTGTACTAGACTGTCTCACTGGTGTAGCAACAACTCGGCATACCAAACCATCTCACTCGAGTAGCCTACAGCTCGGCATAAAGCCTACAACTTGGAATGAAGCCTACAACTCGACACAAGGCCTACAACTTGGCATGAAACCTACAACTCGACATAGAGCCTACAACTCGACACAAAGCTTACAACTTGACACAAAGGCCTACAACTCAGCACAAAGCCTACAACTCGACACAAAGGCCTACAAGATCCTTCTTTTCAAATTCTGCCATCAACTCCCTTTAACTGAGAGAATCCTCGAACCATGCTTCCGTTTGCTGCATGTCCCTATACATCCTGCAAAGTGTCACAAAACCTTGCTTCTTCCTGATCACTGACTCCCTGTGAAGTTTGACTCCCTCTGAGTTCTTTCAAGTCTTGCTTTTCTGTGGTAACCTTCCTGGAATACGTAGGATAATCTGCCCGAAACAAAAACAACAAGAGAATTTTTTTTTCCAATATAATATCATTTTATATAAGAACATATCAATTTCATGGTAATTCATTATAGCATTACCAAGGTGTCCTGTTTGAGAACAAGAACAAGAAATATCTCCTAGAGGAGATGTTAGTTCATATTGCAATTAAGTACAATAAGCATTTATATTAATAGTACATGCTATTGATATTATGGTAGCTACAGGAGGTATTTACCTCCACATGACGAGAATAGAATATTCCGAGAAGCAAGAAGAAACCCTAATTAGTTGGCTAATAACCTTAGAAGACAAGTCGTCTCAAGAGGATAACTCGTATTAGGTTATTAGCCTCCAAGAGAAGAAGTCGGCTAATAGGCACCCATAATGAGAAGTCGGCCCAGACAGTTTGCCAGATTTAGTATAAATACAGGAGACCAGTCTTCATTCTAGAAAGCATTCTCAGAATTGCAGAAGCAACACTTGTGCACACTGCAGTTGGCCAGTTTGTGCGCAAGTTTGGAGGAGAGCTGTCGTTGCAGCTAGCAGATTTCGGTTTTGGCTTGGACTATCTCTTGGTTATGGTTTGGACTCTCTGATCAGCTCTTGCTTGGTGCGCCATCCTTGGAGAAAGGTGCGCCACCCTTTGTTTGACTATCTAGCCTAGTGTTTGCTTCCAGAATGATTCTCTGTCTAGGTTAAGGTGCTCAGGGGTGGCTTCGACCTATGGTTGGGTGACAATAGTGATATTGTCTATGGTTAAACAAACACATCCATTATATTCTAACAGGTTATGGGCCCACACCTCCTTCATTCAGCCTAACCACTGGAAGGGAGCATAGCCATAAGGATACTAAGCTCGTTGAAGAACTGCCGCTAGGGTTTCTAGCAGGAGCAATTACCAAAGCACTGCCGCTAGGGTTATTAGTAGGTGCAGTTGCAGAAACCCTAACCCTCTCGTTGAGGCACCTTAAGTGAAGGGATTGACCTAATTTCTGGATAGACTAGTGTGCCCTAGCCTAGCGCATCTCTTGGTACTCTCAGCAAGCAAAAACGTTAAGTTTGAGTTTTTGGTCAAATCTAGGGTTGACCCAGTCAAGGCAACCATGACTTACTCTATGAAGTCAGAAAACAAGTTAGATGGGGCTTCTAACTTCAAAGCGTAGAAGACAAGGATTGACCTCATCCTTGCCAAGAGTAAAGTGTGTTGAAATAATGTAACTGCAAAGTGTATTCTGATTATTATTTGATATATTATTCATTGGATCAATCCCCATTGTGGATTGATCATGTCGGCTATTGTAAAGGACCAAATCCCCTTTTGCGGATTGCGAATTGGTCAAAATGTAATTGTAATAGGTAGAATAAGAAGTCGGCCCCAAAATATATTAAAGAGGCCCTATAATACATTAAAGGTGGTTATAACCACCCATATTGAGAAGTTGGGCCTACTAGTGAAGAGACACTTCCACACGTGCCATACCTATATAAATAAGGAGGCTAGTGCTTCACTTAGACACACACTCACTTATTCATTTGAGAGACAAGTTTCAGAGCTGCAGTTGGAGAAGAGAAAGAGAGAGAGGTGCATCTTTGGGAGAGGACTTTCTGTACTTGTTTGAGTTATCTCTTGGCATTGTATTGCCTATCTATAATAATGAAGTTTTGCTGGGTTTTCTGCCCCATGAGGGTTTCCCAGGATAAATGACGTGTCTCTTGTGATTGTGTATTTCTCAGTGATCCTATCTTATGCTATTGTTATCTATTGAAATGCAAAGAACTCTAATAATAACTTAAACATTAACATGGTATCAGAGCTAAGCTGAAGAGAGCATCTTTCACAAGAGAAAGTGAAAAATGTCACTGTTGCTGTACATGCAAATTAGGGCTTTTTTTTGGTGAGGTATTTTAGCCCTAAAACCATCTAGAAACGTGTGCCCTCCCCCAAGGATCATTTTGACACCTTCAACACACCTTTTCTGTGGCTAGATCTCCTGGAAAGTGAAACCCTAGTTTCACAAAGTACCAGAAAACCAGAGAACCAGAAGTACCAGAAGTACTAGAGTACAAGAGGTACCAGAAAACCAAAAGCACTAGTCCAGAAATCCGCAGATCAAGTTTGGAGGGGAAAAAGTTGGATTTTCTCAGATCCAGGCACACCAGGCTACTCGCCTCAGCCAAACGCACATCCTGGTAAGTTCAGAATTTGATTTTGAACACTTTCATTTTTTTGACATTTTCCCAGCTTCAGGTAGAAGAGGTTTGCAAGCGTTAAGATTGTTGACAAACTAGAAGGTGTGGAAAACTTCTGTGCCTGGAAGTATAGGATTGGTCTCATTCTTGAAAAGAATGACCTAGCAAGATTCGTCAAAGAAGAAGTGCCGGAGCCCGACGTTGTTGTAGGGAAAGCAAAGCACCAAAAGGACACAATCAAGGCCAAACGAATCATTGCAGATTCAATCAAAGATCATCTGATTCCCTATGTGTCATCAAAGAAGATTTCGAAAGAAATGTTTGATGCCCTAAATAAACTATATGAAGGAAAGAACATAAATAAGAAGATGAATCTTAGAACTCAGCTCAAGAATACAATAATGCAGAAAGGAGAATCAATCCAAGAATACTTCTCCAGAATATCCCAATTCAAAGAACAACTAGAAGCAATTGGAGATACTATAGACGAAGACGAACTTATAATGACGACCCTAAATGGTCTCACAAGACCTTGCGATGCATTCATCCAAACGATTTGTGCAGAACGAAGAAACTAAAGTTTGACGGTCTATGGGAAGAATGCATCCAAGAAGAAACAAGAATAGCTAACCGAGAGGCTTTACTAGCAAGAGATGAAGATCAAGCCCTAGCTACTCACACTAAAGGAGGAAGAAGAAGATCAAGCCCTAGCTACTCACAGTAAAGGAGGAAGAAAGAAGTCTTACTTCCAGAAAGAGACTTACAAAGAGTCTCGACCCCAAAACAAATTTAGTCATAAAGAATCTCATCCAAGGAGATTCTAGAAGAAAGGACAACGAAAGGAAAGAAATTACTCATTTGTACAATGCTACCATTGTGACAAGATTGGACACATTGTGAAATTTTGTCTAACTAGACGAGAAGAATACAAGAGGAAACAAAAGAGGCACCATGCCCATGTAGTTGAAGATGAAGAGCCACTCGCAAAGATGTTAAGAGAACAAATTAAAGACCCTGTCTTAATCTCGGCCCTCTCAGGATCGGTAACACCCAGAGAGGACACTTGGCTCATTGATAGTGGTGCCTCCAAGCATATGACAGGAGCCTCCAAGCATATGACAGGACAAAGAGATATTCTCTCTTACATTTCAGAAAAGAAGTTTTCTCAGAAAGTGACACTTGGAGATGATTACCAATATCCCATCAAGGGAGTGGGAGAATCAAAYTACAAACTTMATTCAGGGAATTCAATGAAGATGAAGGACGTACTCTATGTACCAGGTTTGACAAAGAACCTACTCTCCATATCAACTTTAGAGAAGAAAGGCTTCAGAGTTGCCTTCATAGATGGATAAGTTCTTATGTGGGCTAAAGGAGAAACCATGAAAGAAGCAATCATCATTGGAAAAGAAGAAGGTGGCTTGTATAAGATAAAGGGTCACTCAGAAGATGCCATGACCCACACCATTAAGAATCCATGTGAACTTTGGCATATAAGATTAGCTCACATCAACTACAAGGTGCTACCATACATATGCAAAGCTGTCACATGTCTACCAGAAATCAAGGTTGACCATGAAGGCACATGCAATGGATGTGCACAAGAGAAGAACATCAATAACCCTTTTCCGAAGAGAGACAACAAAGCAGAAGGAGTCCTAGAACTCATTCATTCAGATGTGTGTGGCCCAATGCCACCGTTCTCCATTAGTGGGTATGTATACTATGTATCATTTATTGATGATTATTCTCCTAAGACCTGGTTGTATTTCTTGAAATATAAAGATGAAGTGTTCAACAAATTCAAGGAATTCAAAGCCTTGATAGAGAATCTTTATGAAAGAAAGATCAAGATACTCATGTCAGATAATGGAGGAGAATACACCTCAAAAGAGTTTGTGAACTTCTGCAAAGATGTTGGGATCAAGAGGGAACTCACTACTTCCTATAATCTTCAACAAAACGGTGTAGCTGAAAGGAAGAACATAACGATAATGGAAGTCGTGAAGACCATGATCCACGATCAAGATCTTCCTATGTGCTTATGGGCAGAAGCAACAATGACAACCGTATATGTGCAAAACCGATTGTCCCATAGTGCACTTGGGTTCAAGACCCCGTAAGAGATGTTTACCGGAAAGAAGCTAGAGGTAAGCCATGTCAAAATATTTGGCTCCGTAGTATTTATACATATACCGAAAGAGAAGAGAAACAAGCTGGAACCCTCATGAAAGAGGGGAATATTTGTGGGATACCGTGAGGTCTCCAAGGCCTTCAGAATCTATGTACCAGGTCACCGTCACATTGAGATCAACAGGGATGTGACCTTTGATGAAGGTGCAACGCTCAAGAAATCGAGAAGATGCCAACTTGAAGAAGTATATGAAGAGGAACCTGTAATCCTCAGAATTGCAGATTCAGTGAGGGAGGTTCCCAGAGATGCTGAATTAGTGAGGGAAGTCGTAACTTCCCTTGATGAGGAAATTCTAAAAGATCATGATGTAGTAGAATTTCAAGAACCTCCTCAAATGACGATCTCCCATAAGAGAAAGCCAACTTGGGCTAGAGAGCTTATTCAAGATGGAGAGAAATATGGTGTTCCTGAAGGAACCACGAGACATGTGAAGAGACTTAAGCCATTCTCTAGTTATATGGCTTTGATGTGTGATCTCTTAGAGAAGGAGCCTACCTGCTTTGAAGAATCCATTCAGAAGAAAGAATGGGCAGATGCCATGACATTAGAATACCAATCCATAATAAAGAACAATGTATGGGAAATAGTTCCCAGACCGAATAACAAGGATGTGGTATCATCCAAATGATTATTCAAAATAAAACATGATGCTGATGGAAGTATTGAGAAGTATAAAGCAAGATTTGTAGCCCGTGGATTTTCTCAAAAAGAAGACATTGACTATGAAGAGACATTCGCTCCTATAGCCAGATACACTTCGATCAGAACCATTATAGCCCTTGCAACTAAGATGAAGTGGAAGTTACACTAGATGGACATAAATACAACTTTCCTAAATGGTGTCATCGAAGAAGAAGTGTATATAGAGCAACCTCAAGGATTTGAAGTTGAAGACATGAAGTCTCATGTTTGCAAGTTGAAGAAGACTCTATACGGATTGAAGCAAGCTTCTAGAGCTTGGTATGGCCGGATAGACAATTTCCTGACGAGCTTGGGCTTTACCAAGCGTAAAACAACTTCTAACTTCTACTTCAAGGTCATGAACGATGATCCAGTGATATTATTGCTAAATGTGGATGACTTATTCTTAACTGGAGAAGAAAAACTCATCACCGAATGTAAGAAGAGGCTTGCTTCAGAATTTGAGATGAAAGACCTTGGGCCAATGCATTATTTCTTAGGTCTTCAGGTATGGCGAGTCTAGAGAGGATCTTCCTTAACCAAGGGAAGTATGCAGTCGAAATCCTCAAGAGATTCGACATGTTAGAGTGCAAGTCCATGAATACACCCATGGAAATGAATCTGAAGCTGCTGGTCGACACTTTGTCAGAATTGATTGATGCCACGCTGTATAGATAGATTATTGGATCGTTGATGTACCCGACGAACACCAGACCAAATATTTGTTTTTCCGTGAACACCTTGAGTCAGTTTCTAGTAGAACCCAGACATGTTTACCTAGTGGATGTAAAACATGTGATGAGGTACCTTAAGGGTACATTAGATTGTGGTCTCAGTTATGATGGAGATCATGATTTCAAATTGAGTGGGTACACTAATTCAGATTGGGCTAGAAGTACTTCTGATAGGAAGAGCACTTCATGATGTTGTTTCAGTTTGGGATCAACCATGATCTCATGGCAGAGTGGGAAGCAATCCAACATTGCTCTCAACACAACGGAAGAAGAATACATTTCTGTGTGTTCTGCTAGCTGTGAAGCTATATGGCTTCGTAATTTGTTCACCAGTCTATTTGACCTAGAGATGGAAGCAACCACGATCCTATGTGACAACCAGAGCGGCATAAAGATGACAAAGAATCTTGTATTCCATGATAGGTTGAAGCACATAGAGATTCAATATCATTACATCCATGACATGGTGCAGAGAGGAGCCATAAAGCTCCAGTACGTTAGCATGGATGAACAGGTTGCTGATGTGTTGACCAAGCCTCTATTTCATGTAAAGTTTGATAACTTTCGAGATAAGCTTGGTATAGTCCGAAAGGACCTTCCTCGAAAGGGGGAGTAGCTGTTGTGATGTGACTAGTACTGTGCTTCTAGCTTGAGAGCTGTGATGTAAAACCAGTCTAGTATCTTTCTTCCAACTTGAGTGCTGTGACGTAAAGAAAGACGTTGAGATGAGACTAGTACTGTGCTTCCAGTTTGAGAGCTGTGACGTAAAGCCTGTCTAGTATCTTGCTTCCAGCTTGATTGTTGTGATGTGAAGCAAGATGATGAGATGCAACTAGCACTGTGCTTCCAACTTGATAGCTGTGACGTAAAGCCAGTCTGGTATCTTTCTTCCAGCTTGATTGTTGTGACGTAAAGCAAGACAAGTATTGTGCTTCCAACTTGACAGTGGTGACGTAAAGCCAGTCCAGTGTTATGATGATGAACCGCCTCGTGCTGTGATGATGATGTATTAGTTTTATACTAATTCATATTGATGCAGATGATGATTGCATTCCTTTGAGAATGACGATGCTGCCGATGAAGAAAACTTCTGATGATTTATAGATACACCAGTTAGTGTTCCAAGACGATATTGATGATGTTGTCCTCCTGATGTTGTTGATGATGCAGTCCTCTCTCTCGCCTGATGTTGTTGAAGAATACCCTTCTTGTTAAGGAGGAGTGTTGAAATAATGTAACTGCAAAGTGTATTCTGATTATTATTTGATATATTATTCATTGGATCAATCCCCATTGCGGATTGATCATGTCGACTATTGTAAAGGACCAAATCCCCTATTGCGGATTGGTCAAAATGTAATTGTAATAGGTAGAATAAGAATTCGGCCCCCGAATATATTAAAGAGGCCCCATAATATATTAAAGGTGGTTATAACCACCCAGATTGAGAAGTCGGACCTGCCAGTGAAGAGACACTTCCACATGTGCCAGACCTGTATAAATAAGGAGGCTAGCACCTCACTTAGACACACACTCACTTGTTCATTTGAGAGACAAATTTCAGAGCTGTAGCTGGAGAATAGAAAGAGAGAGAGACACATCTTTGGGAGAGGACTTTCTGTACTGGTTTGAGTTATCTCTTGGCATTGTATTGACTATCTATAATAAGAAAGTTTTGCTGGGTTTTCTGCCCCATGAGGGTTTCCCAGGATAAATKATGTGTCTCTTGTGATTGTGTATTTCTCAGTGATCCTATCTTATGCTATTGTTATCTATTGAAATGAAAAGAACTCTAATAATAGCTTAAACATTAACAAAGTGCTGGGTATCGTGAAAGGAAAGATCGTGGAACCAAAGTTTGAAGAAGGAAAAGAGAAGGAACCACAGAACGTTATGGAGAAGTTCAAATACAGTGACATTAATGCCATGAGTATCACAGTGGACTCTATGAAAGACCACTTGATACCCAACATCTCCCATCTTGACTCATCTAAGAAGATGTATGATGCCCTAACAAACCTCTTCTCAGTCAGAAACATTGGACAAGTAATGAGTCTGAAGAATGATCTCCGTGACATGAAGATGAATGATGATGACAACATAACATCATACTTTGTGAGGATCTCTCAGTTAAGAGATCAACTACAAGCTATTGAAGAGATCATCTCAGAGAAGGAACTCGTAAATATAGTACTCAATGGTCTTCCCAAGACATGGGATGCATTTGCCACAAGTATGAACACAAGGAAGGAGTATCCTACATTCGAAGAAATTTGGACTTCTTGTGCACAATAAGAATCAAGGATTAGTGAAAAAGAGAAACCTCAAAAGAAATACGATGATCAAGCCTTCACAACAAGATTCAAGAATTTCATGAACAAAAGGAAGTTTGGTTCAAGGAAGAAGCCAAATCAAGAGAAAGATATGTCAGAAATACAATGCTTCAACTATTGAAAGTATGGTCACTACAAGAATCATTGTCTCGAGCTGAAGAAAAATGAAGGAGACACACGAAGCATCAGTTGCCGAAGAAAAGGAACCTTCAAAGAAGATTAAGCAGGATGAAACAAACTACTTCTTCTAAGACAAGGTAAACAACACTCTTCATAGTTCTTGTACATACCATGTTTTCTGTACAGATCTTGCATATCTATTTCTTCAAAGAGAAACTATACTTATGGAAGAAAAACAAGATAAGGATTGATATAAGTCAGACAATACAAATGAAAGGATGAAGTACATCAAAAATCCCTAGTAACAATTCATGTGGAAGTTATTATTAGAATCAATCTTGAAGAAACCTAGAAGAAGTAAAGACAGAAAGAAGTCAACAATCAAGAGGAAATTGGAAAAATATTTGTGACACTTTGCAGAAGGCAATAAGGATGCAGACGAAAGCGTGGACTCTCCTAGATGGAGGGAGCCAATTATATTATCAAAAGAAGAACATGCATTCATGCATGAATCAAGGATCAGGAGGAAGCTAATCCTAAATTATATGATCCACCGAAGATGGTGAAGTATCTATCCATGGTAGCAACCATGAAAAGCATCATGTGTTCAGTGTGACTTCAGAAGAAGTCTTCTTCGAAAAGAAGTCTTAAAGTAATCCCTAGTTGTCCATCCACATCCATGATCCTATGATGAAAGAAAGAAGTTGGAATCTTCAGAGCATGGAATCTATGCAAAACTCCATGAACTCAAGAGCTAAAGAAAAACATGAGGAAGAACATGAAGATTCCAAGAGACAAAAAAAAAAACCAGAACAACCAGTCAGTATATTGAGAATCACAAGACTACCAGCCTGATATGAACTCACTAAAAGCAATCAAGCAGAGGAACTGAAAGTTGTGATGAAGAATAGTGTATGGAAGACTTATGAATGAAAACATTGCAAGATCCAGAACTAGAGGTTCTCCTAGATGGAGGGAGAAGACTATGATGATTGCTTGTAAACCAAACATACCTTTACATGAGCCAGTATATCGTCCACAATATCCATAGGTTGGAGTTTACATGTAGAGCAACCTTAAAGGCTTTGAGGTATACCAGAAAGAGACCCTTGTATGTAGATGGAAGAAGATCTTGTATGGATTCAAACAACTTGGTACAGAGCCTTCAATACACAACAAAAGCATGGTGAAAAGATTTCTATAACAGAGATATTGTTTCAGAATGGTTACTCAGAAATCCAGGATGATGGATTGCTAATCCATGACAAACTCTCATAGATATGTTCCAGTTTGAGACCTGCCACGATGTTATGAGCTAGTAGGAAACAAAAGATGAATCCAACAAAGATATACTACATTGATCAGAGCTATATGAAGCCTTCAGAGAAAACCAATGTTCCAAAAAGACTGAAGTACATTGAGATCAAGCATTACACTCTTCGTGATGAAGTCCAGAAAAGAGAAAGTGGTTCTCCAATATATATCTCCACAGATGAGCAGATAAGCAGACATTTTGGTGAAGCCTCTGTCCAAGATGAAAAAGTTTGTGTACTCAAGCTGGAGCTCGTGGAGACGACTTCCTTATTGAAAAAGAAAGAGATGAATCCTAGATTGGGAGGGAGCACTGATGTGTTATTGATTTATGGACAATCATTTTTCAAGTTCAAAAAATGGTCCAGGATGAGCAATTCCTTTCCAGTTCGGAAAGTGGTTTGAGATTTCTGACGGACAAGCATTTTCCAGTTCAGAAAGTGGCTTGAGATTTCTGACGGACAAGCATTTTCTAGTTCGGAAAATGGTCCAGATCGAATGGTCATTTTCGTAATGAAAATGGTTCAATGGATTGCTGATGTACCATAGACATCGATTCCCCTTGTGGTTAATATAGGGAATGGTCTAGGACAGTCTCTCTTCTTGACAATCACTCTTAGTAGTGGTCAAGAAGATTGGTCCGCCTCGCCGGACAATCATTCTTTCGAAGCTCACAGTTGTGAGTAGTTTCAAAGAATGGTCCGTTTTGGAGGTTGGTGCAGGACAATAATTTCCTTTGGAAATGGTCCAGACAATCATTCCCTAGGGAAGATTCATTCTCTCTAGGGTGCACTTTGTTTAGTGCTGGAGGAATGGCCTAGGTAGGTGAATGGTCTAGGTTCAACAATCAGGGATAGGCATTCCCTAGGGAAGATTCATTCTCTCCAGGTTGCACTTTATTTAGTGTCAGAGGAATGGCCCGGATAGGGAATGGTCCAGGCTCCAGGCTCAGAAATTGAGACAATGATTTTTCCTTGCTTGAGAAGAATAGTCCAGATATCTCATCATTGATGTTTTACCTTATGAGGGCAGATGCTCTTCCAGATCTCACAGATGTGAGTGGAAGAATGGCCCATATGACTCAGTTTATATCATAACAATGTTTTCCGTGCAGGTTGATATCATATGATATGATTATTATGGAGACTGTATGTCTCCAGACAGTAGATGTATACTACTGTGGTGGATGTGTTCCACTGATTGTGACTATATGTCACTGATCAAGTATTTGTGTGCTACTTGGTGTGGTAGTGTATCACTAGATAGTAGTTGTGTACTACTATGGATAGACACAGTTGTGTTCTATTGAATGACGTTGTTTCGATTGTCTTGAAGACTATCCGTAGTGTTGGAAAATGTTTAATCAACTAGATGGATGATCAATGGATAGAGGTTTCCCAGACGGAAAACGGTCCATGACATTTATTCTTCTAGGACATATGTCCAGAATAGAAGAATGGTTCTTGTGTCACTATGTGGAGTGAGTGACTTATCCAACATCATGTCTGATTACTCAGATGGAGTATGATTTCGAGAGATGATGCAGTTGATGACACTGATAGTGATGATGGTGCTCATGATCTAGTCATGAGATAGTCTATACGACTATGTTGATGCTACCGGGTGAATGGTATGTTTGTGCTCAAGACCATTACCTTCAATACCTTCCTAGCTAGAAGGGAGTGTTGATATTATGGTAGTTGCGGGAGGTATTTACCTCCACATGACGAGAATAGAATATTTTGGGAAGCAAGAAGAAACCCTAATTAGCTGGTTAATAACCCTAGAAGACAAGTAGGCTCAAGAGGATAACTTGTATCAGGTTATTAGCCTCCAAGAGAAGAAGTCGGCTAAAGGAAATATTATATACTAAGTAAATAGGCACCCAGAATGAGAAGTCGGCCTAGGCAGTTTGCCAGATTTAGTATAAATACAAAGGCCAGTCTTCACTTTGGCAGGCATTCTCAGAACTGCAGAAGAAACACTTGTGCGCACTGCAGTTGGCCAGTTTGTGCGCAAGTTTGGAGGAGAGCTGTCGTTGCAGCTAGCAAATTTCGGTTTTGGATTGGACTATTTCCTTGTTATGGTTCTGACTCTATGATCATCTCTTGCTTGGTGCGCTTTCCTTGGAGAAAGGTGCCCCACCCTTTGTTTGGCTATCTAGCCTAGGGTTTGCTTCCAGAATGATTCTCTGTCAAGGTTAAGGTGCTCGGGGGTGGCTTCGGCCTATGGTTGGGTGACAATAGTGATATTGTCTATGGTTAAACGAGCACATCTATTATATTATAACACATGTTACTAAGTATTCATTTGTTCATAGCATTAATAAAATCTATAGGATTGCGATACTCACTTAAGCAACAATAATAAAAATATCAAACCTGATATGAAGACATGGAGTCTGACTATTGTTCCGTTTGAGTTTCTTTTCTTTTGATACAAGTATTCTTTCCAACCTGTAGAGCGTGTTGTTCCTCTAAATGTATTAGATCTGAGATCTTTCTGGCTCTACGTTTGCTTCTTGGACAAAGATCCATTTTCTTTCTAGAGATTTAGATCTGTAGTAGTTTCTTTTTATTGTTTCTCCTACTCTACGTTCATGTGCTTGGAAGCTTCAAAAATCAAACTCTTCATCCTTTGATGCCTACTCTTTAGTCCGTGGTTCCATAATTTTCCCTTTGTTGTTTGCAAGGATGATGTCAATCCTTGTCTTCCATGCTCTACCAAGAGACCATGCTTTTGCTGCGCCACTCTAATTTTATGGAGGAAGTCATAACTGTCTTTGAATTTGACCTTGACCAGTCTTTTGACTTTGACCCAAAAATTCAACTTTGACATTTTTGATGGCTGAGGGCACCGGGAGATGTGATGGGTTAGGGCACACTAGGATAACCAAAAATTAGTCCCAATACTTCACATAAACTTTCACTATGAATAGTACTGCAACTGGTGCTGCAACTTGCACTGTAACTGGCACTGCAACTGGTGCTGCAACTGGTACTGCAACTGACACTTTAACTGACACTTCAACTGATGCTGCAATTGGCACTGTAACTAATACTGCAACTGGTGTTGCAACTAGCACTGTAACTGACACTACAACTGGTGCTACAACTGGCACGAAGGAACTGGTATTGCAACTGTAATTGTGCTACAACGGGTTTGACAGAGAGCTGCGGATCTACCTTCCAGTGGTTAGACTGTTTCAAAGGTGGTGTGGGACCATAACCTGTTAGATTGTTGTGCTCGTTTAATCATACACAATATCACAATATTTTCACCCAACCATAGGCACACAACCACCCCCGAGCATCGTAACCTTTGATAGATAGAATGATTCCGGAAGCAACACTAGACCCAAAGGATAACCAAGAGACAGAGAGCGCACCTTTCTCCAAAGGTAGCACACCAAGCAGAAAGTTCCAAACCATAGATCAAGACTAGTACCCTATTGGAGTCGTTGGAGCTGCACTCTTCCTCTAGACTTGCGCACCACTTTCTTGAGTGTGAGTGTGTTACCAAATGAGCTCAAGCGCCTTCTATTTATACTAATATGGCCAGGTGAACAAGTGTCTCTTCAAGCAAGGCCGACCTGTCCTTTTCTGCATATAATACTTCAATATTACTTATTCCGCCGAGTCGACTTGTCTTCGAGGGTTTTCACACATTTGTTTAGGTTTTCTCTTGCTTCTGGAATATTCTATTCTAGTCAAAGGTTTATCCATGGAGGTTAATACCTCTTGCAACTACCAAAACATCAACAAGAAGTATGTTTAGGAGCGAGATATTCCATAAACAAAATGTCTATTGAAAGGCAATGGGTACCAAGGAAAGGATGTCAGGGGTTTGGCAATGAGAATTTTGCTTGCCCCTTACCATGAAAGAAAAATTGCCTTGTCATCCTAGCTCATCATTCGAGGCAAAGATGTTTGTCATTTAACATTGTATGTTATTTGAGGGCATCCATTTTCACCCGTGATATGCTATATGAATCTATGCTAATTACTTGCATTTCTCATTTCTTATGTTCATAGTTTAGTTCAAGTTTGAATTTTGTAAACACACTTGCTTCCTTACTCATGTTGTTTAAATGTCTTTTTTTTGGTTTTATGCTTGCTTTGGAGGAGGTTGATTGTTTTTCTCTTAATTTGTTTATGGTGGGATTTAGCTACACTTAGACTTATGGATGTATTAATGCCAAAAGTATAGATTGTAGGAGGGTACCACACAACAATTTGGAGAAGCGGTGGGGTGTCTGAGGGGGTGAGGCATTTCAAATTGTTTCTCTATTAGATTTTTCAAGCCGAGATATTAACACACTTTTGACATGGGCTTTTCACCCTTGCAAATGCAAACATGGCCATCAAGATAAGATCCTCGAAAACATCAGTCACACTTTTTATTGGTGAACCCTCAAGTTTGCAACATTGGTGGGTATATTCGTTTCATGTGTTTTAGGATTTTTTTATAAGTTTATGTTTTAAATTGTGGAAAATAAATCCTACTAATAGGAACAAAGTAAACGAAATTGGTAATAAACACCATCACAAAATCCAAGAGCATGGATAGTCAATAACACGCGATCTATAGAACATCAAAAGGTCAATTAAACTCCTTAGATGGTTGTAAATGTTATAATCTTATCCTTGTTTCAAAACCAGATTAGCAAATTATAAAGCAACAAGAATATGAACAAAGAAATAGTTCACTAACTTGATGAAAAGTAAAGAAGTCATGCATGGAGAGAAGACGACTTACATCCTTGAAAAACCTATCAAAACATTATTAACTCTAATTGTTAACAATCTCTTGAAACTCTAATACAGATAACTGGCTTACAAAGAAATGGCAACCCTTTCTTTGGTTCATGTTCATACATATATACACATTTAAACTCATGTTCATACATATATACAAATTTAGACTTGGAAAGTTGAAGTGATTCAACTTCCCATGTCTCTTCCCCTTATTTGGTTATTCAAACATTTAATTATTTGCACTCCTTTGCTCTTCCACGTATAATCTTTCTATTTATTAAATACATTTTTCAACTCAAAAGAACTTGGAAAATTATGGTTTTCAAAAGGTGCGTGGATTAAACATAAACCACGTTGAAGAATTTTAAAACATTTATTCATCTTAGAAGAGCTTCAAATACTATCTGTGTTGGATATATACTCTATATACTCTAGGGAATGTTTTTCTTTTCTTTGTGAATTACTCAATAGAGATTTCAAATTCGAATAAGGCATGAGCGTGTTTTCTACCTTGAAAGTTGGCGACTTGCATTCCATGGTTACTTCTAGTGAATCATCATTGAAGAGTTTCATTGAATAATTTTCCAATATCTTCCATTACATTTTTAGCATTTCTTTTTAAATAGCTAATGATAGTGTAATGAAAATAAATATACAAAATAATAAATAATAAATAATAAATTATAATAATTAATTAATAAAAGACATTATAATAAAAATATGTGTCTTATCCAAAAGACATGACTATTAATGAAAGGACATTTTGTCTAGGTATATATAATGGGGTTCTTAGTTGTAATCAAGCGTACATCATATATTTTTCAATTATTTATCATTTCTTTTATATGGATTTTAATCTATTGTCGTTTTTACATTGGATATTTAAATAAGTGAACCGAGTTGGTTCACCACATTTGATATTAGAGCAAGTATGATCCTGAATTTTGGCCACTAGACCTTTGGTCAAATTTTTGTTGCCCTTGGCAATGTCAATGTTGGCCTATCGCCATAGAATAATTAGGTAGGTCTTTGACCAAAACTTGGCCCTTGGCCATTTAAAAGTTAAAAATTATTCCAGTGCAAGAAAATTGGAAAAAATTAGAACTCAAAATTTAAAAAAAATATAACTTGTCAAATCAGAAGTACCGTGAAAATAATTCTACTGCAAATTTGAAGAAAACTAAGAATAAGGAAAGTCAGATTACTAAAGGAATTATTAAGTAAGAGTAAAAACAAAGTTACTTCGTTGCAAATTCAGGAAAAACAAAACCAAAGGAACTTTGCTTAGAAAATTGGCAAGGAAAAAAAATAAAATAAAAAATTTGAAGGTCGTACAATCATATTTGAACATTGTCCATACAAAAAACATTTTTGTGCATAACCACAGTCGTTGTACACAACCGGACACATCCATACCGCCTACCCATCAACCATCGTACTAATGTCAACAAATTTTGTATCATCCATACAGTTATCAATACCACACTCTGTAATCCGTGCCATTCCATACCAACTATCAAATTTGTGTTGGACAGATTGTCATTGATGTCAATAGTCGAATTGATGATCCGTTGTTAATGATGAATTACCACAGTTGAGATTGTCATTGATGTCAACAAGCATATCGGTTAAGCAGAAGATGTCAAACAATGTGAAGAGGATGATAGCACAAGCTCAGGAGGAAGAGCGAACATGAAGAGTGCATTGCACAGTATATCAGGTAGCAGAAGAAATTCGTGATTATTGTTGATCATGATAGGATCAACAATGTTCCTATGAATCAAGCTCAAGAGGGATAGAGGCTTGAAAGAGCTCATATGAAGGACAAGAGTCGAGTTAAGCTCAAAGGGGTTGGCGTCGAGTTAAGATAAAGAAGCCATTGATAATCTCGATGGACAATAGAGATTGCTGGAGACAACAAGAACAAATAGTCATGGGCCGTTAGATCCAGCATAGATGCGCGGAGGAAGTTGTCGACTGTTGATCTGCTTCGAGAGCCCCAACAACCGTCAGATCATATCAAAGTGGAAGTATAGGATAAGCGTGGCATAAGATCAACGATGAAGTTTGTTCAAAACCCCGAAAGCTGAAGCTCCAAAAGATGAGGAGGAGGAGCGATGTGGACCGTTAGATTCAAAGCAAAGGAGGAGTGACATGGCTTGTCAATCCGATGAGAGCGACATTTTGGATACCGGGAGTTGGAGCATCGACCCCCCTTTATCACAGGAATGCTGAAACCCTGTCAGTCGTCGAATCACTAAGGCTAAGGACTGTCGATCTATTTCCATGAAATAAAATGCGAACTGTTCGATCGTTTTGGCAAGATCATACGCGAACCGTTCGATCGTTTCGACAATGCCATATCGGGAGTTTTCACCACAACACTCGCCCAATGTTCTGAAATCCGGACAACCATCCATCTCAACGCTTGATTAATCCCTGGCCGTCGGATTAAGAAATGTAAGGATCAAATATAAACCATTGATCTGTCTTCGCAAAACAAATGTGAGTCATCCGATCATTTCAGCGATATCCTAATCAGGATTTTCAAGCTGTTAGAGGTCACGAGACCCGATGAGAAAAATGCCAAAGAACCGACGACCGTCCATCTTTGTGGAGAATATGACACATCCGATCTGACCGACAATTTCGTGATCGTGAGAAGAATGTGTCTCTGCAGTCCATATCAAAAGATCAAAAGCTAAAGTAGATTCCAGGAAGAAAAGCTAATACCTATGCATTAAGGGTGGTTGGGTGGTGCAAGGGCAGGTTGGTGCCTGCAAAGGGATTTGGTACTTTCTTGTCAGTTATAGTTGACTAAACTGGGGATCGTAGCCTCCTACCAGTTGGTGCCAGTAAACCAGGGTGTGGGTGCATCCTGATCAGTTGGTGCTGATCAAAGAGGAAGTACATCTTCCTTCTATGTAACATGTAAAACAATTTTTTTAGTTAATAGAAAAGAGTTTGTGGTTTTCTCATTTGGGTTCCACGATAAAATACTGTGTTAAAATTCTGTTTGCATTAATAAATGAAAAATTGATATAAGTGTTGTGTCACTGATTCACCCCCCCCCCCTCTTAGTGACAAGATCTGATTCTTCAATTGGTATCAGAGCGGGTTCCTTCAACACAGTCTAACAAACTTGAAGGTGGATCCTGAAGATGGATCAACAAGAAGGAATGTATAACAACAAAGCACCATTGTTCAATGGATAAGGCTATGCTCTATGGAAAATAAGAATGAAAAACTTCCTGTTGGCTCTTGGTTTTGATATCTGGCAATCTGTTGTAGACGATTACATTGCACCAACTACTCCACCCAAAGACTCTGGAGGAAAGAAAATCTGTAATGATAACTCAAGAGAAGTTAATGGTATTCTAGCAGGGTTGACTAACTCTATATGTGTGAAAGTTATGCATTGCAAATCGGCCAAAGAAATTTGGGACAAATTGGAGGCCGCATATGAAGGAGATGAAAAAGTCAAGGAAGCCAAACTATTGACCTATAGAACTCAATTTGAAAACCTGAAAATGAAAGAAGAAGAAAATATTGCTGAGGATTTTCATAGGGTAGATGAAGTGGTCAACTCAATTAGAGCAGCAGGAGAAGAAGTTACAGATAAACCCATTGTGCAAAAAATACTAAGGTCATTACCGATGAGATATGATGGAAATATTTCCCCAGTTGAAGATAGATCCGATCTAAGCTCAGTCATAGTTGACCAACTCCATGGAATTTTTACAACATATGAAATGAGAACAAGAAATAATAAATCAACAAAAGACAAAACAACTTTCAAATCATTCAAGACAAAGATAAATCAGAAGAAAAAACCTCAATCTTGTCATCATGAAGAATCTGATGTGGAAGAAGCCAACTTCATTAGAAAACTTCAGAAACGATTAGGGAAATACAAAGGCAAGCTTCCTTTGAAATGTTTTAATTGTGGGAAAGTTGGTTATTTCACATCCAAGTGTCCCTATCCCAAGGAGGGCCTTGAAGAGAAAGAAAACAAAAACAAACAATACTAGAAAAAGGAAAAACCCATCTACAAGAAAAATTTCTACAGAGGGAAAAATAATTTCTACTCAAAAGAAGAAGACAATAGCTCGTCACAGTCTAGTGACAACGATGAATTTGATGATGATGATGTCCTTTTCTTAGGTATTGAAGAATCCAATGAAATAGAAAAATTTAAACATGAGAAAGAGTTAGAAGATGAAGTAGAAGTTAATATGGAGGAAGAACTTCTCAGTGCCTTAGATGAATTAAGAAAATACAAAACTAGATATAGACAGTTGAAAAGTTTTGTAGTTGAACATAAAGAAAAATATGAACAAGAAGAAAAGGAGATGGAAAAACTTATGAACAATCTGAAAAAACAAATCTTAGAAGCAAATAAGATTGAAGAAAGTCTGGAAAAGTCTCTTGAAGAAAAACAAATAACTATTGAAGGGATGGAGGCATAAATAGTTCATCTAAAAAAGGAGCTGGATGCAAAAATCATTCAAACAAAATCCGAAAATAGCTCTAAAATATTAGATAAGATTATTACAGCGTAAAGGGATTTTGGAAATAAAAATGGAATAGGTTATTCTCAAAAGGAAAGCCATGTTAACTCAAAATCTTATGCAGATGCTCTTCGCAGTACATTCAAGAAGAAAAATGAAGAGAAGATAAGTAATGATCAGAACCCCAGAAGATTTCCTCCACCCATTAGGAAAGAAGGCAAGACAATACCAAAGAAGTTTTACCAAAATAGGTATCCTCACATTTTTCCTGGTTATTGCTTTGCATGCTTTAATTTTGGACACAAAGCTATAAATTGTAGATCATATAGAAAGAAAAATTTGAAGGTTAAGAATTATATCCTTAAGGATAAACAAGCAGCAAATCGAGTTAAGAGTAGAAACTATAACTCCTTTGAACCTCTACAAGAAGGGGACTTACAATGCTTCAGATCTCATAATCATGGACATAAAGCCATTAATTGCAGACTAATGGAAGTCTAAGAACAACCCAAGTTCATTAGAGAGCAGAAGAAACTTTGGAGAGTAAGAACATCAAAAAGCGAATTACTTATTGCCCTAAAAACTCAAGATGAAAAGGATCTCGGTTATGTTGACAATGGATGCTTGAAACATATGACAGGTAACAAGGATAAGTTTTTAGACTTAAAGAAACAAAAAGGTAAAGTTACATTTTGTGATAATGCTTCAAGTAACATACTTGGGAAAGACATTGTGAGCTTGGGGAAAGACAAAGTTAGAAATGTACTACTTGTCGATAAATTGAAGCCTAGTTTATTAAGTGTCAGTCAAACCTGTGATCAGGGATACTTTGGTATCTTTGATCCCCAAAAATGTGAGATTAGGAGAGAAGACACAGGAAAATTAGTTGGTACTGCTCCTAGAACACCTGAAAATGTATATATACTAGATGCAAAATTGAATGAGGAGTGTCATATAAATTGTGTATATGAAAGTTGGCTATGGAATAGGAGGTTGGGGCATATTAACTTTGACAATCTTGTGAAAGTCAGCAACCTTGGTGCAGTAAGAAACTTGCCAAAAATCATAAAACCCTCAAATGCTATGTGTAGACACTGTCAACTAGGGAAGAAAACTAGGGTAAGGTTCAAAAAACAAGAATACATAACCTCTAAACCTTTAGAGTTTGTTCACACTGACCTATGTGGACCTACGAGAACCAAGAGTCTACAGGGAGAGTCTTACTTTATGTTGTTTATTGATGACTTTACTTGAATGAGTTGGATATGTTTTCTCAAAGAAAAATCAAAAGCAATCAACAAATTCAAAGCCTTTAAAACCCTTGTTCAAAATGAAAGGGAGACAAAAATCAAATGTCTTAGATCAGACAATGGTGGTGAATTCAGCTCAAAAGAGTTCGATGTATTATGTGAAACTCATGGAATAAAAAGACAACTCTCTGCTGCCAGAACACCTCAACAAAATGGGATTGCTGAAAGAAAGAACTGAACAGTTTAGGAGGTTGCAAGGACTATGCTCAATGAAGCAAAATTGTCAGATGGATATTGGAGGGAAGTTGTAAGCACAACTGTATACATATTGAACATAGGTCAGCTAAGGGTTAATAGTGATAAAAATCCTTATCAACTATGGTTTGGAAGAGCTCCATCAGTGAAATAATTTAAAGTCTCTGGAAGTAAATGCTACATCAAAAGATTAGATGAGAGTCTTGGAAAATTTGATGCCAGATATGATGAAGGTATTTTTCTTGGATATGCTTCAAACAAAAAGGCATACATATGCTACAATCTTAGATCACATAAGATTGTTGAAAGTGAAGATGTCAAGGTGGATGATCTAAAAACGATAAGGATAAAAAATCAAGAGACCATATCTAAAAATAAAGATGAAGAWGATGATGAGACATTCGRCACACAACTAGAAGAAGTAGAAGAGAATGAAAAAGAAAGGGAAGAAGATGATATGGATACTAGTGAAAGCGAAGAAKATAGTGAAGATGGAGATATAAGAGAAGAATTCCCAAGAAGAGATACAAAGACACCCTCAAGAATTATTCAAAAATATCATCCCGAAGAACTGATTATTGGAGATATGAATGATGGAGTGCAAACAAGAAGACAACTAATGTATCAAACATAATTAACACTGTTGTCACATATTGAGCCAAGTTCAATCAAATAGGCATGTAAAGACAAGAATTGGGTTAAAGCTATGAATGAGGAATTGGATCAAATTGAAAGAAATCAAACTTGGGAACTAGTTCCTAGACCAAAAGATAAAAATGTCATTGGAACTAAATGGGTATATATAAATAAAATGATTGAAGATGGGCAAGTAATCAGGAACAAAGCCACATTAGTATGAAAAGGTTATGCTCAGGTTGAAGGAGTAGACTACGAAGAAACATTTGCACCCGTAGCCAGATTAGAGGCAATTAGGATGTTCTAAGCTTTCTCCAGCTACAATAAATTTAAAGTGTACCAAATGGATGTTAAATCAACATTTCTCAATGGAAATTTAGAAGAGGAAGTCTATATTGAGAAACCAGATGGGTTCCAAATAACCAATAAAAGAGACTATGTTTGTAAATTAAAGAAGGCACTCTATGGATTAAAACAAGCACCCAGAGCATGGTATGCAAGGCTAGACTCGTATTACAAAAACAAGGCCTCAAAAAGGGATCAACATACAACAATCTTTATTGCAAAATTGATGGTAATAACTTGATCATTGTGGAAGTGTATGTTGATGATATCATATTTGGTAGTAATAATATAAAAATGAGTGAATACTTTGATAAGATGATGCAACAAGAATTTAAAATGTCTATGCTTGGCAAACTAAATTTCTTCCTTGGATTACAAATAATACAATCCAAAAAGGGAGTCTTTATCCATCAGTCTACGTATGTTAAGGATATTCTTAAGAGATTCCAGTTAGAGGATTTCAAACTTGTTAGTGCACCTATGATAGTTGGATGCAAACTAATAAAGAATGATGAGTCCAAATATGTAGATCCAAAACACTACAGATCAATGATTGACAATTTGCTCTATGTAACAGCTTCTAGACCTGATGTCAAGCAAGTTGTTGGGATGGTGGCTAGATTCCAAGAAGAACCTAAGGAGAGCCATGATCAAGCTGTAAAAAAATCTTTAGATATTTGAAATGAACCATAGATCTTGGTTTGTGGTACCCTATCAAGGACTCATTTACATTAAAAGCCTATTTAGATGTTGATTGGGCAGGAAGTGTAGATGACAGAAAAAGTACGAGTGGAGGAGCATTCTTTTTGGGAGAATCACTGGTTGCTTGGATAAGCAAGAAACAATCCTCAATTTCTCTGTCTAGCACTAAAGCTGAGTATATTGCAGCAACGAAATGTTGCACACAAGTGGAATGGATGAAACAAACTCTACAAGACATCAAAATAGTATTTGAAGAACCCACAACTATCCACTGTGATAATACAAGCGCGGTAAGTCTCTCTAAGAACCCTTTTCAACACTCAAAATTGAAACACGTTCCCATAAAGTACCACTATCTAAGAGATCAGGTTGAAAATAAGAACATTTAATTGGAATATGTTCCAACACAAGAACAAGTGGCAGATATTTTTACAAAACCCTTAAGCAGAGATGTATTTGGATATGTCAGGCAAAAATTGGGAGTAATTCTTCTTCCTACCTAAATCTCTCAAGAAAATAATGCATTAGTTGGCACCTATTCAGGGGGAGATAACAATCAATGACAAAAGGAGTCATTCAGTTATGACAGAAAAAGTGTGATTGCAGGATGTGTTACCAATGGTCATAAAAGTACTTATATAGACAGATCATAGGAGAAGAAACCCTTTGCCATTGATGTCAAAAGGGGAGAGAAACTTCATAAAAAGAAAAGCCTCATAAGAGGAAAGCATCATCACAGGGGGAGATTTCAATATGAAGTTAGTGTGTTGCCCTCAATGACAAAGGGGGAGATTGTTGGCAAGATTGTCATTGATGTCAACAGTTGAATTGATGATATGTTGTTAATGATGAATTATCATAGTTGAGATTGTCATTGATGTAAACAAGCATATCAGTTAAGTAGAAGATGTCAAACAATGTGAAGAGGACGATAGTGCAAGATGAGGAGGAAGAGCGAACATGAAGAGTGCATTGCACATTATATTAGATAGCAAAAAAAATTCGTGATTATTGCAACAATGTTCCTATGAATCAAGCTCAGGAGGGATAGAGGCTTGAAAGAGCTCATATGAAGGACGAGAGTCAAGTTAAGCTCAGAAGGGCTGGCGTCAAGTTCAGAGAAAGGAACCATTGATAATCTCAATGGATGGTAGAGATTGCTGGAGACAACCAGAACAAATAACCATGGGCCGTTAGATCCAACATAGATACACGAAGGAAGTTGTCAACCGTTGATCTGCTTCGAGAGCCTCAACAACCGTCGGATCATATCGAAGTGGAAGGATAGGATAAGTGTGGCATAAGATCAACAATGAGGTTTGTTCGAAACCCTGAAAGTCGAAGCTCCAAAATCTCAGGAGGAGGAGTGATGTGGACCATTAGATTCAAAGCAAAGGAGGAGCGACGTGGATCGTTGATCTGACGAGAGAAACATTTCAGTTACTGGGAGCTGGAGCGTCGACCCCCCTTTATCACAAGAATGATGAAACCCTGTCAGTCGTCGAATCACCAAGGCTATGGACCGTCGATCTATTTCTGTGAAATAAAACTTGAACCGTCCGATCGTTTTGGCGAGATCATACGCGAACTGTCCGGTTATTTCGACAATGCCATACCGGGAGTTTTTGCCACGACACTCGTCCAATGTTCCGAAATCCTGACAACCATCCATCTCAACGCTTGATTAAGCCTTGGCCATCGGATTAAGAAATGTAAGGATCAAATATAAACCGTTGATCAGAATTTTCGAGCTGTTAGAGGTCATGAGACCCGATGAGAAAAACGCCAAAGAAACGACAACCATCCATCTTCGTGGAGAATATGACATGTCCGATTTGACTGACAAATTCATGATCGAGAATTGTGAAAGTGGAAGTCACAAAGATTTGAATACCTAAAATGCCGAAACCCCGTCAACTATCCATCTCAGCGGGGAATTTAAACCATCCAATTGTTTTAGTGATTTCGTGATCATGAGTTTAGTAAAGCGTGAGGTCACCACCATTGACCATATGCTAAAGAGGTTTGACATTGCAAAGTGTAATGCATTGTCGAAACTGCTGAGCCAATGGTTCTGTAACACATGGTCATGTGAAATGGCTTGAAGGAAGCGTCTCCACGGAATCTGGTCTCTGTGAAGTAAAAGAGATTTGATATTGAGTATAAAGGATTAAATTGATCCATGACTGTGATCAATTTATGAAAAACCTTAAGGTAAAATGAACCGATACACAGTCATGATTAAAAGAGAATAAATCATGAAAATATGAATAAAGAATAAAAAGGAGAATGATATTAATTAAAGTTTAGTTTACATTTTAAATGAAAAGGTACAATGGTTCAAATAAAGGGACACGATGTTTTAAATTTCACACCCGTTTGAAGAGTATATAGACGAGAAAAAGTGGTGAGAAGAATGTGTCTCTGCAGTCCATATCAGAAGATCAAAAGCTGACGCAGATTCCAAGAAGAAACACTAATATCTATGCATTAAGGGTGGTTGGTGCCTGCAGAGGGAGTTGGTGCTTCCTTGTCAGTTATATCTGACTAAATAGGGGGTCGTAGCCTCCTACTAGTTGGTGCTGGTAAACTAGGGTGTGGGTGCATCCTGATCAATTGGTGCTGATCAAAGAGGAAGTACATCTTCCTTCTATGTAACATGTAAAATAAAATTTGCAGTTAATAGAAAAGATTTTGCTGGTTTTCCCATTTGAGTTCCACAATAAAATATTGTGTTAAAATTCTGTTTGCATTAATAAATGAAAAATTGATATAAGTGTTGTGTCATTGATTCACCCCCCCCTCAGTGACAGGATCTGATCCTTCAATTTGAATTCACCCATACCTTTATCTATCCATACAACATTAGTCATACCATACAACCACTGACCCACATCTTTTTCGCTCTCGGTATGCTCTGTCGCTTGCAATTACGGCTGTATGTCCGTACATTCATCCGATTGAATTAATCCTTGTGATTCCATACCTGACAGATCCGTACACTCCTCTGTACCATCCACTACACATGCCACACTTGCCACCACTGATTGGCCACTTTTCCGTACAATCATCCATTAAAATAAATAAATTGTTGTACCATTCGTACCCTTGCACGCCCGTAAAGTCATTTCCATGCAGGGGTCATTTACCAATAGTCATGTCTCAAAGGACATGACTATTGGTAAAGGGCACCCCTGGTTGTTTTTTATTTTTTTAAAATAAATGGGTTTTCTATTTTACTCAATTTGCTTTAAAGTTTATTTAAAAATTGGTTTTAAATTTTCTTTTTATTCTTTTGTTATTGATTTTATTAAAAGTGCTCTGTTTTCATTTAAATGCTGTTTTTAAAATACACATTTTTGAATTTTTTGTTTTGTTTGTTTTTTTTAAATTTTAAAAGTTTAGTTTACAATGTTTTAATATATATATTTTTATTTTAGACAATTTTTTGTTGATTTTTTAGCATTTTTTCAAGTTGTTTTTTTTTTTTTTTAAAACGTTTTAAAGGTTTTTTAATGATTATTTTTTTACAAAAAATGTATATATATTTTTAGAAGTATTGTTAAAATTTCAATTTTGTTTTGTTTCTTTTTAGTTATTTTTCTTTTTCACCTTGTTTTTTAATGTTTTTATTTTTAATTGAATTTTGAATATATTTTTTAAAATGTGTTTTTTGGGTCATTTAATTTTTTTTTATTTGTGACGATTTTGTTCTTTCTATTTTAGGTGAAACCTCATGGTCTCTTTAAGTTGTCTAAATCTTCAAAGGATTGACTAAAGTGATGGTGGAAAAACCTTCAATGGAAGACAAAACAATATAAAATAATTTCCTAAAGCAATAAAAGATGGGTGGGAATGAAGAACTCACCTAATTAATGACTGTTCATATGGTAGGAAACAATAGAAAAACCCCTAAGTAGACTTTGATTTGGTCGAATGATACTTAATAGATTGGTTGAAATATTTAACACTGTTACCTCTTGGATCTGCACATAAGATAGTGATCTATTGTTCCTACTCTTGCAACATCTAATGGAGCACTTTCACCAACAAAAAATTGTCATATTGTTTAATCATCAATGTTGGAAAACAAAGTCCTGTTGTTAGCCATATGGTGAGATACCCTTAAATTAAAATCCATTCATTAACAAGAGTACATGTTGTAGTGAAAAGTGCATAAAGTTTAGAAGTAGAGTAAGAGAAGGAAGTGTCTACTGCATGTTGAATTTCTTCATTGTCGCCTTCAATGCTTGCATATTTTTCCAACAATAAGTATCAAGATGCCCATCCTCATTGCAAAATGAACAATTATTTGGAAGTTTCTTCTCCTTTGATTTTAGAATATATGAAGCGCATTGGTGTTTTTGGGTGGTTTCGATCCTTTTCATTACTTATTAAAAGGTTTTTTACCCTTGCTATTTTGAGACATCAAGGTTTTCTATTTGGAACCTTTATAAAAAATACCAATGTGCAAGGGCTTGTCTGGCTCTCTTGTTAATTACTCACAAAAAAATGACAAAAGAAGGCAAGGCAAAGTTAACATCTAATGCATCTCTTTTAAAATTATAAAACAAAAAAAATAGATACAAAAACATCAAATGATACTCGTAAATTGGAAATTATAGCAAGAAGACTTGATCATCAGGCTTAATGATACCACAATCACTAAGTTGAAATTGTTGAGC
>JZKD02S2065330.1:420096-446908 GCA_000966675.3 Picea glauca
CTACCATAATATTAACACACCAATCCCCACCACTAATCACCAACTTAGTAAGAGACACCAATCTCTTTGTGTGAGTTGCACCAACCTTCACCAAGTCTGCTTGCTAATTTTTCCTTCAACAAGTTTTCTTGTTGTTTCTACCTTCATCAACTCTACTCACCCATTCTACCTTCACTAGGTCTTCTCACTACTTCTTCCTTTACCAGGTTTGACCAAAATTTGAATTTCCAAATGGTAACTTTCTCAAAGCTTGTTGTTTTGGGCCTCTTCCCAAGAATGGAATTGTACATCATGCAACATATCCAATTTTTCAAATCTTGTTTTGAAATTGTTACCCGAGGCACATCTGTATGTATCCTATGTTATATGAAATTTTCACAGTTCGAAGAGTCCCAACAAATAGGTTATAGTGAAAATTCCAAGCTAACATGTTTGAAACTGATCTCAGGACCATTCAAAAACCCTAACTTCCACAGAGCATATTTCAGAAAGTACAACAAACCAACATTTGAAATTTGTACATGTACACCAATATCTCTTCTCTTTCTCTACAAAATTTCAAGGTCTAAAACATCCCATACAATAAGGTATAGCGAAAGTTCCAAGCTAACATGTTTGAAATTGATTTCAGGTGCATTCAGGAACCCTAACTTCCACATGGCATATATCTAAAAGTATAGAAAATCAACATCTGAAATTTGTACCACATGTACATCAAGATCTGTACGCCGTCTCTTAAAATTTTGAAGGTCTAAAACATCTAAGAAATAAGTTATAACGAAAATTCCAAGATGACTTGTTTGAAACTGATTTTAGCAACATTCAAGAACCCTAACTACCAAAGGGAATATCTTTAAAAATATAGCAATCCAACGCCAATATCTCTCCTCTATCTATGCAAAGTTTCAAGGCCTGAAACATCCCATAAAATAAGTTATAGCGAAAGTTCCAAGTTGACTTGTTTGAAACTAATTTCAAGAGCATTCGGGAACCCTACCTTCCACAAGGAATATCTACGAAGTTATAGTGAACTAGCATCTGAAATTTGTATTGCATGTACACCAAGATCTCTCTTCTTTCTCTTCCGAATTTCAAGGTTTGAAACGTCCTAGAAAAAAAGTTATCATGAAAATGCTAAGATGACGTGAAACGGATTTTGCAATTCAATCTTTGCTAATCCGTTTTTCACACACACACTTTCTCTCAATGCTTTCTGTTTTTATACTTTTTCATAACCTTTCATGAAGGTACATGTCCCTTAATCAAATAATTAATTCCCAATGCATGGGAAAATACCCCAAATACCATGGGAAAATACCCCAAACACATGGGTTTGAAACCACCATTTCACTTTTTACTAGCTCACATGCACCCCCTTTTTAATATACTTGTATACCTATATATATAAATCAATATTGAAAATGTTGTGTGTATTATAATGCAATGGTATGCCAATAATGAAATCATTAATCCTTTGACATCAATGAGAATAATTCCAACATAGATCTCAACGATGTGAATTTGGAGTTATAATCTTCACTTATTGAAAACCTTGCAGGATCACTAAATGAATTGGTTGGTTTTCCAATTGATGGGCATGAATTCAGTTGGTTTTCCAAATAACTATTCAAATTTAAATCATGTTTTTTACAATGTATCTAGGTGACGAATATGAAATTCCAAATCCTCAGATATAGACATACCAATTAAGCCTCTTACATCATCATTTATGTTCAACCATTTTTCCAACCTCTTATTTGTCATAAGTTTTGGATATGTTTCCATTGTGATCCAATAAAGACCTTTACTTTTGAGTGAGTCTTCCATATAGGCCTTTGAGAGTAATACTTTGTTCTTGTCAAGCCCATATCTAGAGCGTTAGTTGTTGTTTTTCAAGTTAGAAAGTATAATTAGCTAAAAACAATGACGTCATTGCATAGAGTTTGAAAATTTATATAACTTTAAAAAAAGGGGACTCAAAAAGAAGTTTGTATGAAGAAGTTACGGCCCCAAAAGTCTCCAAAATAGGGTCTGGATCAAGGATTCTCTAAAAACAAAAGAATTCACAAGGAATCTAATAGAACCCATATAAAATCATTGGACCAATGTGTAGAGCTCATAATCTTATTTGAAATATTAAAAAAATAAAATTGAAATTGCTCCAAAAAATTACTTTTGGATGAGTGAGTATGACCTTCAGAAGTTAAAGAACATATTTCAAATGTACGATAGAGAGGGGTGTCAAGGATGATGTGCTAATATGTCACTACTCACTATATATAAGTGTTGACATGGTACACTCACAAGGAAGGAGGTATTGACATGGTACTGGTTTAAGGATTGTTGGAAGGTAACAAGGAACAAGGGAACAAGGAAACTGGTTTAAGGATTGTTGAAAGGTACCCCCAAATTTCGATGATCAATAAGCACCCTACCATACATTAATTAATGTTGTATATTATAGGATATATACCATTGGATCTAAAGGTACTTTAGATATAATGGTATATATCCCCAATGTATATAACATTAACTGCTCTGCTACTAGTTGCATAATGTATTCCCAAAATTTCCAAGGGTAGTTGAGGAACAACAAAAAATATATTAAAAAGTTAATAACAAATATTATAGAACATAGAACTATGATGCAACTCAATACAAGTAGAAATTCTTAAATAATAGGCTTGAAATACCTTGACTGCTTGGATACTAAAACCTCGAAAAAAAGAGAGTAGAGATATGTTACAAGAGCCTACCAAACATGAGAGTCAAAACCATTGTTATGATTATGCCCAATTACAAAAACACAATACATAGTATTCCAACACACACTACAAATATAATATTTCTTATTCCCTCGATATTTTTCTCGCATAACCAATGCCACATGGGTGCCAGCTTCAATAAGGGGCATCTATACACACCCAAAACCATCAAGGTATGTTTCCCATACCTCCTCATTTTTTGTAGGAAACGTCTAAGGTGCATGGGGCTTGGGGACATCCACTTTCAAATGAGGACATCTCCTTTCAATCAAGGACTCCCCCTTACAATACCTAAGTCCCTAGGTGTTGGGTATAAATTGCATCAAAGGTGTACAAAAAATACCAATATAGTGGTTGTGTCTTAGATCCAGACAAAAATGAAAGTAGAATATGAAAACTATATCCTAAAGTGGATTTACAAAGATTCAAACCCTATTTTATTCATGAGAAAATAAAGAAACTAAATAAATTACTGCAATAGACATGAATAAACAATACAATTTGAAACAATGCAAATAATACTTTCATAACCAATAGAAAGACAAAGTGTAATGTCCCCAACCAGGATAAATATAAATAATACGTTTGTTGTCCAAAGTGTTGTTTCTCTTGGTGTAATTTTGTCAAACAATTGACATTAATGCTACTATAGCTTCTTACTTGCATATATTTCAAATGATAGACAATTTATTACATGCATTCCCTAACACAGAAAAATAGAAGAGATAACCACATCATCTTTATTATGGTTTGAACAACAATACAAGGCCTACTAGAGGCCATAACAACTATAGTAAATCACTAACTACAAACAATATAAATGTAGATATGAACATACAACTAAGGGCTGCTGTAGCAACTTCAATACATCAAAGAAAAATCAAAATGAAATCCTATGAACTTGAGAGTGATGGTGCTGTCCCTTCTGGTGAATACCCTCATATAGAAACCATATGTTAGACTAGATTGGCCCTCTCCCAGAACTTACTGATTTGGCTACTCGTACATGATATGTCTCTGCTAGTTCACAGAGGTGATCGAGGGATAAAGCTGGACAACAAGCGAGGCCTCAGGAGACAAGGATGGACAACCAACGGGAGCCTTGCATGACACCTATGCTCAAACCGTGGGGGTGACTCCTGGTATGGTTTCCCGAAATCCCCCGAGCACCTGTGAAATCAGAGTACGACCTCATCCGTAAGGTTCTGTCAATATCCTATGCAAGCCAATATTTCTCCAAAATGAAACAACCCCAATACTGAAGCTCCAATGAAGACCTTGTATGGATCCTCCTCCTTGTCTAGCTAGGGTGGGTATTTCACCATCAAAACTAAACTGCAATGGTGGAAGGGTTTTGATAAAACCTAACAAAATGATGGCTCCAAGAGCACTTCCAAAATGAGATATCAAATCATAATACCCAAGTGAAGCTCTACCCCTCATTTTATCCTTTTTCCATGCCTTCTAGAACTTTCTCCATTTTGACTAAATCAAATATGACTTCTAGAAATTCTCCCTTTTGACTAGATCAAACATAACTCCTTTTACTAAATCAAATATGACCCTTATCCCCCTTTTTACTTTCACTCTAAGATTAAAAGTAACTTGTTAATCTAAATTTTCTTTATTTCCTTAATGTCACTTTAAAAACATAACAAATCCTAACTAAGTGACATTAAATGATCCCTTATGACTCCCTTTTTCTTCACTGACATAACATGAAAGACATTTCCACTGCAAAACAAGAGAACCCAAGAATGGGGACATGACACAAAGAATGCACCTAGGGAGTATACTTGTTGAAGATGTGGCTCCAAAGCCTCCTCCTTGGGAGGGTTGTTTTCTTCCTTTATGTTTTTATATCCCCTCCTTGGTTGAGAGAGCAATTAGATTGAACACAAAATCATTATCAAGAGGACAGAGTCCTCAAGATCTCTGCTGTAATTTTAGTAGCATGTGCCTACTATGGATCATTGGATGGATGAAGGATTGAGAGATCTCCATCGTTTATTTATAGGAAAGGTAGTGGTTAAACCCCCTTGACATGGTCATATAAATAATGTTTAATTGACCAAATAAATGCTAAGAATAAAAATTAGGTTTAGAACTGTCCACTTGCAATTACTTTCCCTTTATAGAAAATTTGGGCCAAAAACAATGAAAATTGTGATTTTTACGGGCTAGTGTAGGTTTTGGGGGTACTTTATGCATTGGTAACACATTTATTAGAGGTAAAAAGTGTGCTATCTCTAATTGGTCAAAATTAATGTTTTCCCTAAAAGTTTCTAGAGCTCCAGTGGAGGTCGAAAGTGAAGTGAAATGGGTGGAAAACATGTTGTTTGATGGTGTATTTCAGTGAACTTGTGTAAATGTCACAAGTGAGCATTTTTAGGTTAAAAAATATTGCTCCCTAATGTTTTAGGTTAGGAGAAAATTGTATGATTGAAATACATCATAGTTTTCTTTATACCAATGCTCAAAGAGAATCGAGGAGGGAGATGAGTGTCCAAGGAGGGGGGACCACCCACTGAAGGGCCGCATAGTACCACATGTCAACAACAAAGTCACAAGGTGATATGTGCACATGATCTCAATAGGGACGAGTAGGCATACCCATACTCATCAAGATATCTCATAACAATAATACAATGGTGTGCTTGGCATAATGGGGCTAGGAAAGTAAGACAAAATGGGGTCTTCATATAGTACAACATGAGGCTAGAGAAAGTTAGTAGAGATATAAGGCTTACCCATGTAATAAATTCACCTTAGTAACTTTAAGTTAAAATATTATGGTTTTCGACTTTTAGGGTTTTCGTCTCTCAATATTTTTATAAGAGTGAGGACCCTCATTGTAATAGTGTACCATTCAATAATAATATCATTAAATGTTTATGGAGATCATGTTTTTGGTATCGTAATCCTACCTAGGGTTTCTTTGGTTCTCGTAATATGGTATCAGAGTAGGATGGTCAAAGGATGAAGCTTGAAGATGAGAGGATTCAATGATTTGTTTGAAATTGTGGGTTGATTTATAAGAGTAATGTAGTTCTGATTTAACTGCCATTTAGAAGATTTTTCTTTTCATGCAGAGGATAATCCTACCACAGACTAGTCAAGGAAATTGTCACGAGGAATATAAGTATTGAAGAGTGTGAATCAACCACCATATGGGATTGAAGCTACCAGCCTGAGTGAAAGCCATGATTATGTAGTAACCGTATAGCCATCTGTCGGACAAAATCTATGAGTGAAGTTGACACATATCAATTAAAATCAAATTTGTTGTATCTAATAAGAAGTTGTAATTCCACCGTTTCAATTTTGCAATGCCATATTGTTTGAAGAACCACCATTCGAAAATGAAGTCATTGTCTAGATGCTACGATTTATGTTTTGTAGAGACCAAATGTGACAACCACCAAGTTATATTGAGCCATTTGAAGAGTTAAAGGTCGATTTTTTTCCCATCCAGACTGGGTGTCAAATCTGTACAACCTATACATCGTACAATATGTATGATACACACATAGATGCAATGATCATTTTCAGTGAGTATTTTCCTAGCAGCAAAACAAAATATAAGATCTTATTAGTCATGGATATGTCATTAGAGAAGTACCCGGGTTTCAATTTCCATACGAGGAAAGTGAAGATGCAAATGAAATTAATGAATAAAAACCTTTGGGGAATTGTCAAATAAACCGAGCCAACACCTGTAGATCCGAACAAGTTGAAAGAATTGGAGATTTGAGATGATACATAAAAATCCATTATTGGTCTGTCCCTCTTAGATTTAGAGCTACATCATGTAGATATAGGCAAATCATCCAAGGGGATATGGGAAAATCTCAACAAGTTATTTGGGGCACAAGTACTAGTGAATGAAAAATTTCCCCTGAAATCATTGTTATTCAACTTTAATATGCTAGCTAAAGCCACCATGTCAAGTGACGTCAACTATCTAAGATATATTATTATATATCTTGTACAAGTCAAGGCAGTAGTTGATGAGGAGGATTCCAAGGCTATTATATTGAACAATTTTCCACCTAAATACATTAGTTCTCTCTTTATCCTGAGTCAACTACCTTCACAAAGTCTAGACAAAATGATTGCAACAAGAAAAGAGAACTATTGAAGGTGATATCCAACTAAAACTTTCATTCTATACAAGAAACAATGAAAATATATCAGAAAAAAACAAAAAGGAAATAAAATTCTATTATTGCAATAAGTTGGGTCATACAATGGGTAATTGTAGATAATGAGCCAATGATGTTCTTAAGGGAAAGGTAAAATATAGACAACATATAGAGAGTGTAGCCATGATTGAAGATCCACCAAATGCTGATAGTTGTGAAGAATCTACTGAAGAAAAGGGATTTTATGCATTTTAGGAAGTCCGCACTTTGAAGATAGGAAGGGATCAATTAACAACTCAAAATGGATTGTTTCCCAATTAGTTCAGAAGTTGTGGATCTAGGGAAATATCCCCCATTAGTTGGAGAGACATGCTTATGGATTGTAGTTTTCTAGTGAGGTTACGTGACATGCATGTGGATTGTTTTCCAGTGATTGACTTCGGTAGATTCATGATTCGGGAGTTCAGGTAGGTGGAATCTGAGAGCTCAATAATTCAAATCAATAGCTACACCATTATGAGGGTTATGAGGCATCTTGATTGAGCTCAAACTAGTTTGGGAAATGTGTTCAAAGAAGAAGCTTCTAAACAATGTTATTGATGTTTAGTGTTGAGTTAATGTGTTTTACATTCATTATATGTATTTGATTTCAGTTTGTAATTTTTCAACACTATACACCTTATGGAGGGGTATTAGAGATATAGGGCTTACCCATGTAATAAATTAAACTTAATGACTTTAGGTTAAAAGAATAGGGTTTTCATCTTTTAGGGTTTTGGTCTCTCAAGCTCTTTACAAGAGTGAGGACCCTCATTGTAACAGATTACTATTCAATATTAATATTGTTCAATGTTTATGGAGATGATGTTTTTAGTATCATAACCCTCCCTAGGGTTTCTTTAGCTCTTGTAATAAAAATATGCTAGAGTACAATACAATGATATAAACAATCCTACATACATATGCATGGAACAAAAGGGATAAGTCCAACATAGAAGCATTATGACTATCAGATTTATTTGGATAAATAATAATTGATGCCCCCTCACAAGGGGAAGGGGGAAGGAAACAACTTGAGAATTTATACTGAATATGAAAGGTTCTCTAAACATCCACAATGAGCTAGCATGAGGGAATCTCAAACCAATGGCTATGAGAATAGTGGAACTGAGCCAATCAAATACACATAACTACAATTGAGGCAAGATCACTGGAATATGTACAAATATCAATGTTATGAAAACAAGATGGAATTGAGCACATGATATCCTAATAAGTCTGGGAGCGGTGAGGATTCTCTCATCTTGGTCCAAGGTAACCCACCAAAGAGGAGGATGGGGACTAGGGTACATAGGACTAACTGTTACAAAATAATTCCCTTGCGGATAGGTGAATTTTCCCTTGGAGTGCAAACCCCTCTACCAAGACAAAAAACTACCATTGGACACTACCATTCCTATAGATTAACTTTATCCATCGAAAAAGAGATTAAGAGGGATAATATGATATACCTCACTTTTGAAGTTTTTCCAAGCTACTCCAATTTGCGATTTTTGAATAGTACCTGCAATGGAAAACCAAAAGACAAACGACTATATCCTACTCTAATGGATTAGACAAAACCAATCTATCTATGAAGATTAAAACAAGCATAGACAAGTACATGTAAACACATACTAGAAAGAAAAAGGCCGAGTATATTTATGAGAACTTTAAAAAGGAGACTTAGAATCCTCATATGATGTTGCAACAACCTCTCCAAGTCCTCCTTGTCCAACCCTTGCTCGAAATATCCACGATCATAATAATGATGCTTTGCTAATTATTTTCTCCCTTGTTCACCATGACAATGCATCCATTTATAGCCTTTGAGAGGCTCAACCACCTTGGTTATATTTGGAATTAGTTGATGATATGGATCCAATAGTTGTGACATCTCCCTTAGATGCAGCCTAAGGGTTAGATTCGAGGCAAACCAACTCGATCCATTCATAGATATCCTTAGAAGAAAAGGGGATTTTTTCCAAGATTTTCTCAACCAATTCAATGCTCCCTTACAATGGGAAACATAGCACTACAACACTCCCTACTAGATAGACAAAGAGCACTAGCGTTCCCTGCATATGAGAAGGGAAGCACTGATCTTCCCAAAAGTTTCCAAGATGACAAATTTGCATAGAAAAACCTTTGTTTCGACTTTCAAATGATAGGGTTTCTTCTTCTAACATGTTTTAGGGGTTTTATAAAGTGTTTTCGAGGTGTCATTTGTGATGCGACATTTACAGAAGAGAATGTGAAGCTTACGACACTTGTGAGAAAAGTGCGACACTTACAACACTTATGACAATGAGAATGTGACATTATCAAAGTGATGAAATTTGATGTGTAACAGATTGCCCCCCAAAGTGTGAAGTCAGAAAATGAAAGCCGCTGGCCGAAACACTTTGTAGATTCTTTGAAGCAAGGGTGTGGATTTGGGGAACCTAGTAGAAGCTGCAGACAACCATCAAACAATGTTAATATGTATTCCATTCCCGAGGCAAGTATACCTATACTCATATTTATAATTGAATTAAAGTATGACCGCCAATACATTCAGTACATATCCATATTGACTAAGGGTATGGCCACAAGAGATACAATGTGGATCCATAATTCTATGACATGAACTGATCGTAGCCACAAAAACATTCACAGTGGAGATATGAGATGATTAAAACATAGCCATAGACCAATACAATGTGGATCTATCCGACAACATATATATCAACATGCTCAAACGATTTCCTTCGCAACCCAGGAAAAGTAGATAATAGAGTGAAAGATCACCTAGGGTCTTCGTCCCAATCCTGATGTGGTACAAATCTAGCCATGTGAAAAGATGATTTGATGTTGAACATGGTAGAAACCACTTTATTACAAGTCATTGAGGTAAACCGTTAACAAGTGCGAGGGAAATCACCAATGATGTCAATGAATCTGAAGGTACCCTAGTACATTTCAACGAATGTGAATAAGTAAGTTGAGGTCGAACATTCATGGAATCAATCGATTAGAGGTCAATGATGTAAACCTATCGTTGGAAACGAGGAGGCCTGCCATTGAGGCATGCAGGTCCCAAGGTACTAACTGGTTTCTAAGTCTAATTTCCAGATGATGTGTTGAAGTCGACAGGAAAAAGACTTGTTGAAGGAGGGCCTTGATATATCCCTCATCATCGACACAAAACTGACACAGGAAAGTGATACGATATAGCAGATGAACACAAACTGACATAGGTATGGAAAYTGGTAATTTTGTAGATGGTTGAACTTTGAAATGAAAAATTCCCTTAAACACCGAGGCACGACATGAGACTTGGTGGCATAAACCCAGAATGGACCAAAACATAATGCAATGAGTGYTGAGTCATTCTTTTGATGGGACAAAGGAGTGGAAAAGACTCATAGTATTGGTTTAGTACAGAGGTTTARCATATTTATCCAAGTGAACAGTTTGAAGGTTAAAACAAGCGCTGTGTTCAAGGGAAACTACAAAAGCTACTCACAAAAGTTTTCAAGAAACTTGACCCACTTCCTTCAATATTTTCCCCCATCGAGATAGATGAGTACCTCTTTTTAATTTAACAAGCTCGAGGAGGGTAACACATGCTCGATATAACTCACCTTTGGTAAGTTCCTCTTCCTTTATTTAACAAACTGGAAGAAATAAGGGTTCGTTCCCATATGGGTCCTTCAATGTGTAGTTTAGTGAGTCCAGAGAAGGAAAATTCGGTGGTTTTTCACATTTCGAGAGTCTGAAAAGACTTAAAGGAGACTCCAGGGTTTTCCTTTTTCATAATTTTAGTCTCCGAGGTCCGAAAAAGTATAAAACTATACGATGGAGAACTCTTCTAGTCGAGATTGACTAGAGTGTTCCTTTTTTGTAGTTAGTCTCATGAGATCGAAAAAAGATAAACTACCACTCAAAATATGCCCTTTCAAACCTTTTAACGAGTGTGAAAGGAAGCAAGATCACTCGACAATATTTTCATGTTTAGAGAGTCTAAAAAGAGATTAAAGAAAAATCGTGGGGGTTCCTTTTTTGTATAACCTTTACGAGTCCGAAAAATTGATAAAATTATACTTGGTCATATTCTCATGTATTTACGAGCACGAGAAAAAACAAAGACTAAGCTCAAAATTGGTTTCATTTTTACACAAGCTTGAAAAAAAATTAAACTATGCTTGTAATTTCCCAACACAATTTCCGAAGGTTTTGAGGGATACCCATGGATGGTTGGTACTCAACCCCAATCTTGAAAAGCTAGTGGCTTGACTCTAGAATGATAATCAAAGGCTAGAGACATGTTCCCCCAATATTTGTTTCATTCATCTACACTTATATTGTCATGGATTTATATACTGGATGGAGGCAAAAAGGTCAACTAACAAAGGAGGATGAAAGGGAGGTTCAAATACGAGACCTAACAAAAGACTCGACTCGACATCTATGAGATCTAGCTAAAGACTCGACTCGATATCTATGCGTTATAGTGAAAAGACTCAACTTGATAGGAGAGGTGAATTTTTCATTTTTTAATGAGCTTGACACATGGAAATAGCTATGCTCATGGATCTAGGTTCAATCCCCATATTTATTTTCATTTTTTAATGAGATTTCTACAAAGAGGAAAACTATGCTCGTAGCTTCTGTTAAATTTTTTATCGAGCTTTCCATAGAGAAGAAAAACTATGCTCAAGACCTCTATTTAATTTTTTAATGAGATTGCCACTAAGAAGCAGAACTATGCTCAAGACCTCTGTTTCATTTTTTAATGAGCTTGCCACTGAGAAGAAAAATTATGCTCAAAACCTTTGTTTCATTTTTTAACGAACTTTCCATAGAGAAGAAAAAATATGCTCAAAACCTCTCCTTGATCATGGATTCCAAGAGGACAATGCTTTGGAAGGAATACATGTCAAGGGATAAATGTCAGCCATGGATTCCAAGAGATCTTCACTAGATGGAAGAAAAATAGTCCGGGAGGAATACATGTCGACGACCTTGATAAGGGTAGGGAGATCTAGCTGTAATAGCCCTATCGAAGAGATGACCATGTTAACTACTTGATATAAGTCAGGAGAAGGGATAGATTCTCTCTCTCGTGGGGTTGAATGCACGGGGAAGGTCGTTACATAATTAACCTGTGGCAGGGAGAACATCACTCATATGTATGGACCGTTCAGGGAAGGAAGATGGTTGATCATCAAATGAGTCACCATTTTCTATTACAAAAATATTCCCTTGAGGACAGATGAAATTTCCCTTGGATTACTAACCCGTATACCAAGACAGAAAAATGTAAGTGGACACTAACATCCCTTTGAGTTTAGTTTAACTAATCAAAGAGAGAGAGAGGGAAAAAAGGTGTGACACACCTAGTTTCGAAGTTTTTCCTCGCTACTTCCAATGTGAGCTTGATCTCCAAACTCCTTAGAAAAACTTGATACCTACAATGAAATAGACAACAAACAAAAACAAATAACTCCTACTCTACAATATTAGATCAAACAAATTCATCTACAAAGATTGAAGGAACAATAGACAAGCACATGCAAGAATACACAAGATTGAAGGAAATAGGCCAAGTATATTAAAATGAGAACCCAAAGAGAATACTTACAAACATGTATGATGATGCAACACTCCTCGAAGATCTCATCTCCTAGACTCTTGCATGAATTCCAAGATCATAAATTTGATATAACTGTCTGTCTTTTCTTCACCTTGGAATGGCCTCCTTTAATAGGCTTGGGAAGCTCAACCACCATGAGTAGATTTGGGGATTAGTTTAGGATATGAATCCTTTAGGTTAGGATATAATCCTAGGATAGTTCCATAGGATAACATTCGATCTAAACCAACCTCATATCCAAGAGATGGTCCTCAGAAAGAGGTGGGATTCTCCAAATTTTCCTCCAACCAAAATTAATGCTCCCCTATAGTTAGAGACAGTGCATTGATCCTAGATCAATGCTTCCTAAATAATTTAAAGGGGGCGTTGATCTATGGGGTATCACTCCCCCAGCATGGCTAGGGAGGCGCTATCCTTCAAAAATGCCCCAAAAATGGTCGATTTTTCAAGTAAAAAGTGTGTTTCTGGCCTTGAAATGATGGGTTTCTTCCTCCAATATGACTTAGGGATCATGGAAAATGTTCTTTGATGGTTTCAATGGGTTAAAACATATATAAAGACATACAAAAGTGCATGCGACACTTATTAAGGTGGATACGACACTTGACGACACTTGTGACACTTACCAAGGTGCATACAACACTTTTACGACACTTGCGACAGTTAGGGTGAGATACTTAAGTGTGGCATTTTGATGTGTAACACTAACTCCTAGAATCAAGGTGTTGGTTTCGATAGGGGGGAGTCCCGTTGGAACCCCATAATAGGAGGAAATCTAAAGGGCCAACATCCAAAGTATAACAAGTGGACATATATCTCTGGAATGAAGTATTGAGGCTGGAACATGTGGGGGTATACTTGAAGGGAAACCCCCTCTCGAGGTCTTATAAAATTCACACATGTCTGAAAACTAGAACAATCAATTGAAACATTGAATCATTAAGTGTATGATTTTCAATCATGTGATAATGAGTATGAGTTGAGCACATGAGAAATAACCAATCCAAAGAGCAATGCGAATTCTCCATGCTTGTTCCGAGGCAACTACCAATGCAGAAGATGAGTCCAAGGTACATTGTCCTATAATCCAATCCCATATGATACATGTGCTAAATTTGATGGAGAAGGATCATTGGAATAAAGGCACTTAGGGATTCATGAAACCAACACAAGGTAGAATGTAGAGCGTGACTGACAGACACTGACACCAAAAGGGGGACAGGAAGGAAAAGAGAGGTGGACTCAAGACTTCCCTTTTTCAAAGAATAAAGGAAAGTTTGAACTATCAATGACTGAAATAATTCCACAAAGAATGTTTGATTTCTAGGAAAATATATTTTCAGGGACATATTAGTTAAATCAAAGGGATAACTAGAGGTCAAAACTTGACAAGATTAGAAGGGAAAAACTCATGGAGGAAATGATCTATAATCGAGGGGATTATAACCTACTCGCTTCACTAACATGAATACCTATGCATAATTTGATTTTTTGTCTCTAACTCAGTTATGTCCCTGAGTTATGCATATGGATCTCAGTCTCCTAGATGCTAGTAAGCCTCAGTCCTTTTCCCTGCACTCATGAATTAGGTAGCAATGAAAATTAAAATTTAGGCCAATGGACATCTAATCTCTACACACTTCCACGTCCAATAGCTAGTAGGGGCAATGATAATTAGAAAACCCCAGAGTCCAAACAATTCTTTTGTCTATACATGAGCTAGATGAACATATAACTCATGTAACCATTAAAATCCTTTAATGAAGGAAAGATCATGTAGAAAACCCACACTCAAAGTAGGTTAATATTTCACCGATCAATGTTCCAGGTGGTGTAGCTAACCATTACTAACCTATTCGTCTAGTCCTTCAATGCATCAATTATTATTTGGTTAACTCATTATGTGACTCTTCTCTATCACATCATTTATGTTCCCTATGGCCAAATCTCCTACACAATAACATTACCATTCTGCTGACAATTGGTTCAATGTCCAAGCTAAGTTTTTAATACAAGTGAACAATAGGGAGCAAGCCCAATGATCCTGATATGTGCAACCAACAATTAGACTATGTACAAGTGGCAACCAGAACCATAGAGGCATACAAAATCCAATGATATGTTGGTAAACATTTTAATATGATTGAAGTGAATTTGATAGGCTGGTAAATGTTTATAATATGTTAGAGGTGAATTCTAGGGCATGGCCAACTCCAAAAAATGAGTAAATGAATTTTGGTTTTCCCAGACATTACACTATGTGGTTAATGGATAAAAAAATAGGGCCAGGTTTTTTTTTCCAACAAATAAATATGAAGAAGGAACCGAATAAAAACATGTGGACATGTCTCTCATAACTTGAACCCAAATTCTCATGAATACATAGTCTAGTAGATAAGGAATTACATAGGGTTGTAATTTTTACTCAATGGAAAATTCATATGTCTGATCTTTCTCTTCATTAAAACAATGACCCATAATCTCTCTCACGAAGATGAGAAATGAAAGGTGTGCCCATTGCAAGGGTAAAGTCATGTGAGCATGGGACAATGGAGAAGAGTTTGTAGGAAGCGTTGAACAATGAAGAATGGGCACATGAGACATCTCTTTGAGCCGAAAATCACACATAATCTTTGGATAGAAAACCAAAGTCGTGGGCGATGTATAGATTCCTTGAGGTGCATATTGAGGAAAATGTATGAATTACCTTACTCAATCATTTTCAAATCTTTCATGGCTAGGAAAAGATAGTCGGGAATGTCACCCTATAATTTATAGCCTCAAAAATACTTTCCCAATCCGCAAGTATTAATTACAAGGGTTTAGGATGATTTATTAATAAAAGAATGTTGAAAATAACATAAAATTTTATATAATTTTATGAAATATATATAGATTACAGAAAGTAAATATGGAGATCAAAAAGAAAAAGTAACCAAGTCATAAATACACACAAATGAGACAGAATATCAATCTTCTTTATTCCATTCCAAGATATCAAAAGCGTTTTTCTCTTTACAAAATACCTGTGAGGGCATGGACCAAAGTCTAATTTAGAGATCACCAATGAAAACCATACAAAAGGACTTTCACAAGAAGTAAAAACTGAAATTTATAATCTGGATCAACTTGCCACAAACTGCTGCCAATTTGACTATGCAAAATATCCTTTATCAGCCATGAAACTCAATTCATAAACATACAAGAATACACATAATATCAAGGATGGATCAACACCTCTAAAACAAGCATCTGAATGATTTGGTTTAGTTTTGAACCTTGTTGTCTACAATAGGACCCTACTGTCAAAAAGAGAATTAGGATTTGAATAAACTCAAGAATGAATGAAGACTGAACTATCTCATGAAATCAAAAGAGAAAACCTTAGTCTTTCTTTCTCCTTCTATTCTCCTTTTGTTTCTTCTTCTCATTTATCTTTTATTCTTTCCAAATAAGTTTAATTAGTTCAACTAATTTCTTTAGTTATGTTAGTTTGACTTAACTAATTTAGTTTAGGAGAAATAAATAATAATAATAATAGTTAAGGGTCTTTAATTAATAATAACTAGGTAGGTGGGACCCCTTGTGACTCCAGTCTTTCCTTCTTTTTAAATTATAAAATATAACACAAATGGATAATCATTTCAACACATACCACCCTTGTAACTCCCTTAGATACCTCCAAAATTGAATATTTAAATATAAGAAATAATTTGAATCATATCCAAAAATATATAAATGTCCACATAATCCACATTATCCAAAAAAGAGATTGCTGTCCAAACTTTATTTCTGCAGACCATCAACAATGTCTCTATCAACTCAAATAATAAAAACACATAAACTAAAAACCATACTTTCCACTCTGACAGACAATTTTTCTTTTATCACTGCTTCCCCCCTTTGATTTTCCGGAAGTAGACTGTGGTTGATTTGAACCTTGAGGTTGTATTTCAATGATTACATGGGAAGAATCATCCTTCAAATGCATGCATGAGGACATGTAATTTTAGGAGTCATTTGAGGGAGAGGAAGGGGAGGAAGCATCTTTGCCTTTATCTTGCACATGGGGGACACCAATTGTAAGTCTTTTACTAGCATGTGAGGATTGAACATGTGAATCAACATAGGAAATTTGAACATTAGGATTGATAGGTGGTGGAGGAGGTAATGAAAAATTAGGCCAGCCACGATGGTGAAAGACAACCGAGTTGACAATCTCTTTCCATCCATCATTTGCATGGACTTATGGTTGCAAGGACACATGAGGAGGAACATGAATGCCAGAGATGTTCTGAGGTGGGAAGGGGGGTCACTCTGGTCAACTTTGTACTATTCCTTGCCCGATCCAGTTAAAGAATCCAACTTGGAACAACTGGTTCAATTCCTGGGGATCAACATCAAAATGAATGGAAAATCTAGGCCTGCTAGGCCCTTTGTTCCAATTTCATCAGCCTCTGTTATTTCTGCCATGGATTCGTCTACTAAATAAACTCATCCTGTAGCAACAATTCATCAGTAACTAAGCCCTTAATAAACCATACATGAAGTTCTGCTTGCATGAATAAAAAATTGGCTCAGAAATTGACACGATATACATGCAAATCCATCCATAACAAACCATTTAATAATTTCCAAGTGAGTAGGGGGTGATAGTGTTCATGGGACATATGGAGGGAGTATAATGAGAGAAAGGTGGTATAATGAGATGGGATAAATACACGAATATTGCTTAGCAATTAATTAAACAAATTAACTATGTAATAAAATACCAAAATATCAGTTTCCAACCATTTATGTGTTATCTCTTTTGTCGCTGTTACACATACCTTTTAATTTATTTTACAGAACAGGGATGTCATAAATGAAATTGGGATTATTATGGGAATATAATGAGCGAAAAGTGGTAGCATGACAGTGACATAATATGGATACTATTCATATAGAAATAAATCAAAACAAACAATCCAACATATATCTGTTCAGACCTCCAAAGTTCAACAATATTCACTTTCCAAAACCACAATTTAAATGTTACTTCCTTTACAGATTGCTTGTTGGCTTCCAAATAATAATTCTTATGCCCAGAACTAATCAATTACACCAACCTTTGCATCCATATAAACTTTATATAACAGTCATAATAACAACATTGTAATCGATATGATAACCATAATAACCCTTTTAGCCTCAACCATTCATACTCCAATGATAAATATTTTTTTAAAACCAATATAAATACGCACAGTGATTCCATCCATTTATATCCATTTATTATTCTTTAAAATCAATAAGTATATGCAGAGTATTTACCACCCTTTGTCCATTATTCAAACATTGTTCGACACAATCAAACTGGGTGTTAAAACTCATAATCGGGCCCCAATCCAATCACCCACAGGTGTCTTTTAAATATAATCAACATAAGTATTGATTCCAATAACATTCAACACAAAAAACATGCAACTCTTGAGTCCAAGCTTCACATAAATCAACATGTACAAACTTCTTCTAAAATTGCTCAATGAGGAACAAAATCAAATCGTGCCCAATCAACCAAGCACACACAATGCTTATTTACCCTTGACTGTATTAAAATGATACAAAGATAATATTTAGGGTTTAAGCACAACAAATGGAGAGTAAGAACAAATGGCTCAATCAAAGGAATAAGTCCTCGAAAAACATAGACAACTTGTGCCTTTCAAAATTTACCACAGACATATAACATGTAACAATAGTATTGACAGTGAGGGTTACCAAAATGAAAGTCAACCACCTCCGAGAGGGAACAGAAAGAAGAAAACTCTTAAACAACACTGTAATATGAGCGCCCAAGCACAAACCCATGCCCAACCAAGAGCATGTATAATTCTTCCATTAACTTATTTGGAGCGTTAAGTTCATAATGTGCACTTCTTTCCAAGCAACAACGTTAATGACGGAAACACAATGATAGCTAATAACTCGGGGCTTTTCCAAGTCAAGGAAAGAAAAAAATTAAACTTACAACAGTTCACATTGCAACCTAGAGGATAAAAAAATATTAACCACTGAGACGAAAATGGAGTGGCAATCTTAAACACAACAAATGGTTGTAATACTCATGTGCAAGGCTTAGAGATTGTAAAATAATCAATTTCACAGAGAAACTAGACCCAAAACCCAAGTCAAACGAGCATGATTCGCTGTCATTTTATCAATAAACCCATACAAAGATTACCCACAACAAGGAGAGCATAACCATTCCCTTTTAAAATGCCAAAAATTAGAATAATCACCAGAAGAGCCCACAGACAAAACACCAATACACAGTTCAAATATCCAATAAAAACTGAAGAAACACACAGACTGCGAGCAATCTCGAGCCAAAAATTGATTTGAAGGGATGAGTAACCATCATGGATGGAAGAGTAAGGAACCCATACCTAGAAAATCTTGTGTGAGGAAGAACTAGACTGTATGCCTCCTTCACGACCGAACAATGCGGAGCATCAACAACCACCAGATCCAAAAACCAAAATGCAAGTATGACTAGGGTGACGAGATTCGAGGGGTGTTTGAGTGATGTGTAGTAAATGCATGTCTCTTCTCTCATCCAACCTCATTCAATTCAACATAGGAGCCAACCTATTCACCATAGCACTAAACATTTAATGAACCATATATTCATTGCCATATCCCATTTGCATAGTGCGCCACCCTTGGTATTATCAAACCTTTTTTAAAAATAACAATGTGCTATAACGTTACCCCATGTGTATCCACATATAACATACAACAAGGTGCATAACTATAGCAACAAGGGTTTGTGCACCCTTCTTTTATCACAATAGTACATAACATTAGAGTTTGGGTATAGTTCTTTAATTCATAAGAGCTCCCATATCATCCCTTATCAAGATCATTGAAACCAATTAATGCCATATTTAATTGCAATATAAAAACAAAACTTATAATAATCCTTTCATTCATAGGGCAACATTAACATAATATGAGAGTGGTCATCAAAACCATATAGTTCCATGCATCAATCAACCAACCATCTCATGTCACCATGACATTCTAAACTATGATTTGAAACATCAAACTGTAGAAGAATGTGCTGGTACCATCACAATAAAAAAAAAAATATAAGTGAAACATATCCATCATAGCGATACAAGTATACAAGGGGGTCCCACTTACTAGTTTATTATTAATATAAATAATTAATAGAGCTTGGCAATCATTTGCGAGCATAGTATTCATCGTTGCGTTTTTAAGCGTCAACAAATTGGTGACTCCATAGGGAAATCTGTTTCCAACAGATTAAGAACTCATGATGTCTGGTTTTGTAGACCAGGTGAAACATTAGATCAAGTAATTATACATCAAAATGATTATGCAACAGAGAAGTGAGGCGGTTTAAGGGAAAAAATGATTTTGGATTTTCGGAACAACTCAGGGAAAGTGTTACATATGAGAAGCTTATTCTTGTATGCATAACATTTGATTAATCATAGCGAAAGCGTTCTTTTCTTTAAGGAGAAAAATTTCTAGTGTGCTCTTTTTGAATCTCAGGCGTAGGGAAGAAAAGGAGAGCATAAAATAGGGATGAAAAACCAATTATCTTATCTAACAATAGTACTGGAAGCAGATAGGAATTTCAATGATGTCTATAAGGAGGGACATCATGACAACTGTGTAACCTGATTGCTATTGATTAACAATACTTGCAGAATAACATCACTGTGGCAAAACTGATCCGAAATTTTATTTTTGTAAAGAACATAAATAATTAAAAGAAATAGAACAACAGAAAGAAATAAAGAAAAATCAAAGCATTGAAACACAAACTAAAATACATAAGTAATTCCATACAACATTTTAACTTTCAAATTGGTTCCACATAGTGTTTCAAGTGAGAACAATTGGTGCTATAGGGAAATAATTGCTCTTCCAAGTCATTAAGAAGATAAGAATTTGTGCCCAGGACAAAAGCGATTTTAAATGGACCCATCCATAACTTTTAAAACTTTGAATGCCTTCCTCTATCAGCATGATATGAATCCCACAACAATACTTTCTCATTGACCTTAAATATGAGATATTTTTCTCTTTTATTGAAACATTTCTTTACAGTTTGTTGTCTTCTCTTTATGTTCTCCAAGGCAAACATCCTTTGTTCCTATAAAGCCAACAATGCACTTATCCTTTAAGGGATATTAGAAGAATTCAATTCTTCAATTTGTAGCATCAACCGTAGAGAAGAAAGTTCCAGCTCGGTAGGCAGAATAACGTTTTGACCATAAACAAGATGAAAGGGAGTGCAACCTGTGCTCACCTTGGTAGTAGTGCGATCTACCCAAAGGGCGCAAGTGAGGAGGGTGTGCCATTGATGAGGCTTATATTCAATGAGCCTCTTGATAATTCTAACCAGATTTTTGTTGGTAGACTCAGCTTGCACATTTCATTGAGGGTAATAAGCTAATGAGGTAAAATGTTTAACTCCCAGTTTAGCTAGAAACTGAGTCAACTTAGTAGAAATAAAAGCGGGACCATTTTCTGTAATAATCTCTAAAGCAAGGCAAAATTTGGAAAAAATATTAGTTTCAAGGAAAGAAGTAACCTGCTCATCCTGCAAATGCTTAAGTGGGACAACTTCAGTCCATTTCATAAAGTAATCTGTGGTTGTCAAGATGAAAACTTGCCCTGCTGAAGATGGAGGACTAATAGGACCGATAAAGTCCAGACCCCATTTTGAAAAAGGAAATTCAGAGAGGACAAGTTGTAAAGGCATGGCATAAATACATTCTTTCCCAGCGAACTTCTGGCACTTGTCACAAGATATTGAAAAGTTATAAGAATCTCGAAAAATTGAAGGCCAATAATACCCTTTTCTGATGATTTTAAAAGCAATAGTTTTAGCAGAAAAGTGGCCACCCACATGAATGACAGAATCTGAAGATCCATGGGTTTCTTAAAACAATTTATGTGCTTCCTCATTATTTACACAACAAAGTAATATACCATCGACAGATCTCCTAAACAAGAATTCTCCTAAAATGACATATCTAGAAGATTCAAGATGGAGCCTTCTCCTTTGATGAGTATCTTAGCTATCTGGACATCTCTGATTTTGCAAGTAATACACCATATTTTTGTAACAGGGATGTTCAACTATAGGAAGGATTTGACTATCAATGTAAAATAGTGCTGATAGAGGGTTATCTTGTTCATGAATTTATTCACTTGCTTCAACATGTTGAGACAAGTGAAGGGCTAAGTCACGTCCCTTAAAGGTTTTTGAACTCATGATGGTTAAATCATGCTCCTAGATCTTGGCAAGCCAATGTGAAATCTTCCCTGAAAGATAAGTCTGTGAGAGAAAAAACTTGACAGCAGGTAAAGGGACTTTTACTAGTGTGTGTTTGCCTAAGATAAAGTGGCGAAATTTCTCCACATCTTTAACAAGAGTGAAAACATGTTTTTCAATATAAGAATATTTGAATTCATCATCTAATAAGTTTTGAATCATGTAATCTATTGGATTTTCGTTATTATGGTCATCACATTGTATGAGGATAACAGAGACTGCTTCCTGTGTGGAATTAGTGTATATAATAAAATATTTCTCAAAATCCAGCTTCGCCAAAACTGGTGTGGAACTGATTTCCTTCTTAATCCTTACAAAAGCATTCTCGATGTCATCAGTCCAAGAAAAGGAGTGATCTTTCTTGAGAATATTGTGAATTAGTTTGACCATTACAACAAAATCAGGAACAAACCTATAGACAAAGTTGATAATGCCCATAAAGGCTTGAACCTCCTTTTTGGAAGTGGGGGCAGTAAGGTTTAGAATAGAAGCAATCCTTTCGGGATCTATGCTTATTCCTGAATCAGAGACAATATGCCCAAGGAGATTTCCCTTGGTAACGCTGAAGATAGACTTAGAAGGGTTTAAAGAAATGTCTAATTTCCCGCATCGCATGAGAACTTTTCTAAGATGACCAAAATGATCCAATCGGTTGTTTGAATATACAGTCAAGTCATCAAGATAAATCTGAATAATCTTACTGATCGGATCATCAAAAGCTATCTACATATCTCTTTGGAAAGTGGCACCTGCATTAGATAAGACAAAAGGCATGGATTCATAATAAAATGTGCCCCAAAGTGTAATGAAAGTGGTTTTGTATTTATCTATCCTTTTTATCTTGATTTGATTATAACCAGAAAAACCATCAAGTAAGGACATAATTTGTGACCCTGCAACTTGATGCAAAATCATTTCCGTATTAGGGAGAGGAAAATGATCTTTTGTGCTCGCTCTATTTAATGCGTGGAAATCAACATACAATCAGATATGACCCATTTTTTTTTTCCGAACGAGAACCAAATTGGAAACCCACTCAGAATACTTAAGAGGGAAAATTACCCCAGCCTTCAAAAGTTTTTCTAACTCCTTCCTAATAGTTGCTTCCAGTGCGGGGTTAATGGGTCTTTATTTTTGCCTAACTGGTTTTATGCCTTCCTTGATAGGAATGACATGTTGTATAAGAGCAAGATCAAAACCATGAATATCCTCATAAGACCAAGCAAAAACATCTTGAAATTCACGAAGTAACTCAGTGAATTTCAACTTTTCTTCATCAGTACATTAGGCACCCATCTTAGCATTCTTTGGATAATCGGGCATTCCAATGTTCAAGAAAATGGTTTCACCTACTTTCCTTTTTGACTCCTCTTCTTTATGTTTTTCTTTGTTGCCTACATCACTCAATGAAAATGAACTTTCTAGAGGAGTCAATCATTTCAAAATTTTGTTGTTTTCCATGGATATACTCTCCTTGGGATTATATGGTTCATTTTGTATGAAAGAACATATGATTTCATCACTAGGGAAGACCTTCCATGACTCTACATTTTCAGGGATATGAGGATGATATAAATATTTAAAAGTACAATCAGGTATTTGTGGCAGAAGTTGTCGAGTAGGAGAGGCTGCAAAAACAACTAACTTGTCATCCATTGAATTCAGTTCCCTTTTAACATGAGTAATGTTAAATGATAATAAGTTCGAGATAAGCACACAAACAATTTTGGTGTAGTGTTTCATTAAATTGTTGTTAGGAGAATATATTTTATGTGCAAGGTTCACAACAAGCTCAGAGTCCCCAAAAACTGTAAGGTGTCCACAACCCAGATTATAAGCATTTTCAATGCCTAACAATAATGCTTCAAATTTGGTGACGTTGTTTGTGTAAGCAAACTCTAACCTATAGGAAAAGTTGTGAATTTTACCTACAGATGATTACAAGATAATGCCAGCTCCATTACCTTCATTGGAGCATGAACCATCAAAGTTCATATTCCACATCCCATCCTCTAGGTCAATTTGTTCCAGGGTAGTGTTATCCTCATCTGCAAAGATGTAATACACTCTTAGGTCCTCCTCGACATAATTTACATTAGGCCATGGGATGCTTTCTATGTATGGTGAAAATCTTCCCTCCCTTAGGACTATGATGTTCTTCCCATTCCAAGGAATGAATAAGTGTGTCCTGTCTAATGAGATATATACACCTGTCAAGGATTTCTAGTCTCTTACTAAGATGATTGAATAGTTAATTACTGGCATGTAAATTACCTGAATATTAAGGGTTGTCCTTATTTTAGGATGCGTGCACAAAACCAAAGTCACATCTTTGATTTCACCTATGGTTGATTGTTGTAGAATATTATACGAGAGAATGCTTCTATCGTTTTCATTGGTACAAGACGATCCTAGCTATTCCATAATAATTTTTGACATTATGCTTGGGCCTGAACCGCTGTCAATTAGACAACAATGGGCTATTTTGTCTAGAATATTTACAGAAATGAAAAATGGGGGATTTTTTACAGGGTGTCTAGAGCTATTTACACCTACTTTGTTTACACTATAATCCTCTTCTTTTACCTCTTCAACGAGATTGGCTATGGTGGAAGTTTTTCCTTCCATGAAATTTTTCAGACGCTTTTGTTTGCTCAGGGACGACAACCATGTCCAGAAGAGTAGCATCGGCCTTGATATTAGACAATTGGTTGATAATGTTGTATTTGGAAGAGGGAAAAGGGGAGGGTGTTCTTTGACTGTCAAGAGTCTTGGTAGCTTGTTCAATAACATCTTGCGAAGATGAGCTTGGGATAGAAGAAGTATGAGAGGGATCATATTTTCCTTTTGAAGCATAGGATTTATTCCTAGTGTTTATGATCATGACATCCTCTGGTTCTGTGAAATATAGAACAACAATGGTAGTTTCAAGCCTTTTGCCAAATATTTAATCTCTGGAACACTTCTTTACCTCATAATTTCTTTCCTCATGATGTTCCTCACAAAATTACACCAACTGGGAGGCATGATAGCTTTGGGCTGAAAGTTGTTTTCGTTGGGATTACTAAAATATGGCGAAGAAGAAGATGAGGCCCTAGGAGTAAGTGAAGGGACATTTCCCTTTCTCTCATACACCATCATTCGGTTATTGATATCCTGTTCAAGCTGTAAGAGGGCATACATGATCGTTTGTTTAATTGAGTCTCCCTTGGGAAGACCTATTCTTTCCAACTGTTCTTCATACTCTAGACAAGTATGCATAGTGGAACTAATATTGTCAATAGGTTTTTCTTCAAGCCTATGAGGATAAGGGGAATGTATAGAATTATAGTAATGTATAAAAGTGGCTTGGTTTTGAGGGTGAATAAGTTTAGGAATTTGATTATATAACTTGGTGAAATGTAGGTTGAAAGACTTGATAGTCTCACTGTCTTTGTACACAATGTTATTGTATTCCCATAATTGTCTGGTTGGGCTCTTAGACTACCCATAAGTAGATTTGAACCAGTAAATTAACTCTTCCAAAGTGGAAAGAATATTGGGAGGGAGATCAAAGAAATATTCTACTGCTTTCCCTTCGAGAGAGTTGAAAAACATGTGCATACAAGTATCATTTTCATTTGATCCTATATTGTGACAGGCATTAGAGAATTCCACCAAGTGTTCGTTCGTAGTGACTATGTTATTTCCTAAAAACCTAGGGAGATTCTTTTTGAATGATCAGGGGATCAAATTTTGCTCAAAAATTCAAAGTGCTTAGAATCACTTCAAACCGGACGAGAGCGTAGGCCTCATAGTTGCGAACCCAACACAACTTGTTTCATCTCAAACAGACGTCGGGAGTGAGAGATATAGCGATCTGTTCATCAAGTCAAACATGCAAAAATTTTGGTGCTGAATGTATAGTCCGTACAGTCTGAAGTGGCAGGGCCGTACAGACCGTACGATGACGTGTTAGGTGATGACATGACAAGCAATTGTTGGTTGGCAGCTATCGAATCGAGAAGTGACACGTGTCCTTTGGTGGAAAATGGTGTGAGGACACGTGGCCCAATCCATGGGTGCCACGTGTCACTCATTGTTTGGTTTATGGTTGTATGTAAAATTGTGGGAGTCCGCGGGGTTAGACCGCCGGACCTCCCCCACTATGTAAAGCCTTCACAAACCTCTGCTGACCAATGTGCCACCGCATGATTCTTGTTATCTATGTGGTTCCAAACATATTTAAGTTGGTTTAATGTTTAAAACGGAGGGGGGTCGAGCCGGGGCTTAGCCCCGACCCGTGGTCTTATTACATAGCATGTGATCCATTGTAATATTACCCGCAGTCATTTGTGTTACATATATACCATGGAACCCACGGTTGGCGCGGGGTTTAAACATAACCCATGTTTTAATTTTTGTTATATGTATAACTATGCCATTGTTTATAAATGCGCGGGGGGGTTATTCTATATAGCCCGTGGTTTTACATATGACCAGAGTGCGGGGAAGTTACACCCATTGTAACGAATTAACTACTTTTTCCATTTTCGCAGTCACATGACTTGCCATATGCCTAGGTGCCTAGGCGGTTAGGGGCTAGCGCACCCTTAACCATCCTACGGTTTGCATCGTTGGCGCGGTTGCGCCCAGTGCTGGGTTTTCACACTTTAAATTGCATGTGAGCCAGGTTCAAATGACAAGGGTGCAATTTGTAGATGCAGAGACAACAAGCTTGAAGAGGGAGACTTCCAGGAGGCCTAACTTTTTCATTTTTCGACCGATTGAGGTGCCGAAAGAGCCTAGACAGGGGTTTTGAGATGCTCTAAAGCCATTGGAGCAGTTAGTTTGTTAGTTTGAGCATTGTAAGACATGTTTTTGAGAA
>JZKD02S2065342.1:0-10904 GCA_000966675.3 Picea glauca
AAGAAGCAACATATGAAATAAATCTAATAGAATTTAACTTGGAAACAAGAGAAAACATTTCACCTAAGTCAATTCCCTCTACCTGGGAATAACCTTTTTCTACTAACCGAGATTTTTATTTCTCCACTTTTCCTTATACACTCATCTTATTCTTAAACACCCATTTATTTCCAATGGGATTTATTCCAGTCAAAAACTCCACTATATCCCAAGTCTCATTCTTGTCCAAGGTTGCCATTTTTTCAACCATGTCATTTTCCCATAGTTTTCCATCCTTTGAATCCACTACCTTCTTAACAGTTCTAGTATCATCATCAGTAATAAACAAAGAAAAAGTTGAATGGAAATCAGGTGGAGTATACCTTTTTGGTTTCCCTCTTTCTTGAACCAATATCCTCAATACTTGTGTTGGCCCTTGACCAAGTTTTGGATAACCTTGGTCATGTTTGACCATTTTTGGGACTTCGACAGGCTGGTCGAAGGCGAAGCGCATGGTGAAGCGGAGATCATGGGATCTCACCCCCTTTTGTGAGATTTTTGGGTTTAGGGTTTATGTAACGGGTATGGGATGTCGGCCCATGGGTTTACCCATGTTTAGGCCCCATTTGCAATGTATAAATAGATATCTAGGCGATGTAAGAAAGTAGTAGTAGTGAATGTTTGTGGCTTAGTGTGGAGCTAGAGGCTTTGTGCATACTATGTGTTAAGACTTGTAGAGCTAAGTGTAAGTGATTGTAAGAAGTTGGTGTGCAGACTGTGTAAGAAGGCTCTGTGTTGTGACCTAACTCGATGGAGGAGGATCTGGTGAGGTGTGCGTAGATCTCTTATCCTATGCAGTGTGGGCCTTGTGGCTCTGTGCTTTGAACAAATATAATAAAGAGAAGAAGAGTTGGTGGATGTAGCCCCATGCTAGGGGTGAACCACATATATCCTGTGTTGTTCTTGCTTTGTGCATTATGGTTGTTATGTGAGTTATGCTTAGTGTAGAAATATATGTTAGATGCATCTGATATAGTATCTTAGTTCTTAGTGATGTGAATGAATGTTAGATATAATCTATTTCTATATGTTAAGTGCTTGGATGTGTTAGATATTGTTGAATACTGTGTCGTTATGTAATTAGAGGTTTCTCCTACGAACTGGATAAGAGTTAAATATTAATGAATGTTAAATGTTAAGTGATCTCTTAAGTACTGTGATCACAGATCGGTGTCCCAGCTAGGTTGTAGACACTTGAGTCCTGCAACCACCCCTGCCTCTACCTTAGGTGAGATTTCATCTGCTTCGCAGGTGTTGCCGAAAGGGCCAGTAGTTAGGGTTTTGCTGGTGCATTGTTGAAGTGTTGAACCCTGGGTCTGCCCCTGTGCCAACAAATGGTTCTGTTGTCGGGATCTTAAACTGTGATTGTTGGGAACTAAAGAAAAGAGAAAGCTCGGTGCGTAGATCTGTTTCTTTAGTGCACATTATTCTACTTGACTTTCCAAGCTCTGTGCTAAGAAAGAAATCAGATCTAAAGAAAAGAGGTAATATATTAAAGATTTTTTCTCTGATAAAGGTAAGATAAGTGAAATTATTTGTTTCGAAAGAATGGATCTAGGTATGTTTGATAGATTTTGTCCTATTCTAAAAATTAGGGCACAACTAGAAGAAAGAAGATTTGATATGAATAGATATGATAGAACTAGTGAAATATATGTTATTCCTATGCATAGAAAGAACTGTTGGACTAACAAGTGGATGCAGGATCCTGGAAAGAATTTTTTGCAAATCCACCACTGCGATTCTAGTATGCAGTACATGAAAGGTTGTTGATCATTCAAGAGAAAGAGAGGATTGACTCTTTGTTATAATTTTAGAAGACCGAGACATCTTGCTAAGGAATTCCCTGATCGAGGTCTTATTTTCCTTTGTTGTAAGGCTACTGGACATGAAGTTTTAGATTTCCCTAGAATGATTGCTAAATTTGAAAAGATGAACATGAGATAAGAATACCACGAGGAAGGTCAAGAGACTAAGAATATGCTCAAGAACCAAAAAGAATCAGAGACGATATTATTGCAGATGAAAGAAACTATGAATGATCACAGAGACATCAACTTATCAGAGGTATTAAAAGAGAAGGAGTGCATAGAAACAAAAATAGGATACTTTGACATAGACTATGTCCTAGATGAGGAAACACAAGTGAATATCATGATAGAAAGAACTTGGAAAATTTTGGGAAAGCCTGTTATGGTTCCTTCATTGGGAGGAATAAGATTGTTTAAAGGGAAGATGATAACCCTATGTGGAAGACTTACCCAGATACCTATGAGTTCTCATGGAATTTTGACAAAAGAAGAATTTGAGGTCGTTAAGTTTGTTGAGAACAACACCCCATTTTCTATTTTGCTAGGAAAAAAATGGGTTGAGAAAGATTAGATACGAAGGAAACAAGAAGAGGAAGATCTAGAATAGAAAAAGAAATAAATAAGAGATTTCATGACTAGGATAATAGTGCACTTACTAGAACAACAGGAGGACAAGTCAAAAATACTAAGGACCAAAGACCTGGATGTTGAAGTTGAAAGAACACAAGAAGACTTGAAACTCTTGTCCATATAGGAGAGTAGAGCACCTACCCCAGAAAGAGAAGAAGTATTACCCTCGAACCCTATGAAATACCCTCCACGGTGTGAAGTTACTATGCCAAGAGGAGATAAGAACAATAATGGAAAGAGGAAACCAATGACTCAAATCACAGGAAAGAAATCCAGAAAGCTCAGCAAGAAGAAAGCAAAGTTAGAAAAATTGCAGGTAGTTCCAGAGAGGAATTCGCAAAAGGAAGGTTTGCAGAACTGGAACTTCATCGGGATATCAGAGTAGTTCAGATTGGCACTTTTCCATGACGAAGAAATATGACCATTGGAGGAATCCCTACCATTAGAACGACACTCTAGAACGGATAGAAACACAATTATTTCTGAAATGTTCGCCATTGGACCATTGGTACCGTGCCATAACGGATGGAATTGCATTGATTGAGGTGTTCCTGCTCATTGGAAGAGTGAGTTACGATGTTGTCTAATTATCTCGTCGAGCATTGCACCGAGAACACTTTTTCCAATTGTGATTATCCGAGCCCACAGAGAACTAGTTGCTTTCATGCAGTGCTTATTGAGAGCTCACCACCCGTTGTTACATTGAGTGTTTTCTCACCGACCTGAGATATCTGACCTCAAGAATGCATGTTGGATGACATTAGCGCAGTAGAAAATTTCATCGAAGAGATCCTAATAGACCTCATGGCAGAAAAGGTGATGTCCATAGGCATACAAGCTTCATCGACATGAGCATTCGAAGCATCCCCGTCGATTGCGCAACGTCGGTCTAGCTGACCCGCTATTGAGAAACATAGCAAGCATCGTGATGAATTGGCGAATACAAAGCTCATCCCATCTATCATGCCCGACTATATCCTTCCTCTAGTTGGTGCGGTTAGTCGTGATAATGTCTTCAGGAACTTCGACTACACCTTGATCACTGCGTACCTCTTGAAGGGGATACACGTAGTTGGACTGCAGTTGGGACATATTATGATGTTGAATATCAGTGGTTTCAACTTGGGAGATCGCAAGAACTATGGAATTCACCCCACATAAGTATTTGACTAAGACAAAGGGGATAAAGTCGAATATCATCCCCCAGCCGTGGACCATGGACATCACGAGGTCCACCATCGTGAATGTAATGAAGATACCCCTCTTTGGAAGGCATCAAGAGGTTAACATGTGTGTTAAATTCATGTTGTCTTGCTTCCATGGAATTTATTTGTGGCTGGATAGACTCATCATCATAGATCCGTCATTGATCTATCGGATCACCAGATTAAGTATGCAAGGACCAAACCCACACGACTTTTATCTAGGGAAGGTTGCAGATCGTTCCCTAGCACAGAGAATCAAAGACACCTATGGTGATGTGAAGAAGGGGAAGTGAGGCTACAAGGTAGCTTCCATCTAGAATGGTGGAGTGTGCCTAGCCTTCCATTTGATCACTGGTAAGCTAGTAAATAATAACACACCCATGCAGGTCACGAGGTTCGTAGTTGACCTCGCTGGAAAATGAATTGAAGGACTACAAATGAAATGGGTGAGCTACCTCATCAACCAGTTAGATCAAGACTATCGTGAAGCTCAGGATCAAGGATATGAGTTCCATTTCACTTGGCTACTGATCCTCATCATCTTCATTTCTTTGGAGATGCCGGAAGGAGAAAACTTCCATGAGATTGAGTCGTTTGAATCCCTAGCTGCGAATTTCACTACACTCTGGTGCTTGAGCGACATGGATAAGAAATGGTAGTCAAATGCGGTGTTCCACACCTATTACATTCAGTTTAAGAGGGCTATTGAGTCTTTCCCTCCTATGACATCAAAAACCCTACACAGGTTCAGTCCATTTGTGAAGTTTCATGTAGACAAACATTTTATTTATATCACTGCGTGCGGAGACGAACATAAAGAAAAGCTTCAATCCTACTATAAGCTCACTAAGGAGGACATGGAATAAATAACTAAGGAATGGCCCGCAGATTTCCTTATACCAGTCGACCAGGTAGATCTGTCTAACCTTGACCTCATCGACAATCCTATGGTCACTCACGAAGAATATGATGCACCCAACATTAGCACAAAGAAAAATAAGGAAGAGGTACGGGATCTGAACAATGAATCAGAAGAGACTTCTTTATAATAAATTGGAGTGGGAGGAGGTGACGAGGTAGACAAGGAAGAGAAAGATGGAAAAGAAGAAAAACCAGAGTAGGGAGAAGTAGCACCGCCTAGGGAACCCCTTGATGAAGCTGAGACATCCAAGAAAAGAAAGTTTTCCCCCAAGAAACCTACATCATGGAAGAAGTCAAAAGCCAATAAACCTCCATTTCAGATTGTGCTAATGGTGGATGACATTGAACTTATCATTGATGTTGTGTTAGACACCTCAGAGGATATCTTGCAGTGAAGTGAATCCAAATAGGAGACAATGTTTGACAGAATCGAAGCAGAGCTTAAAGGAGTACAACGGGCTCTATATTCGAGCTGCATAGTGTCTTCCACACCACCACCACCAGAAGGAGGAAAGTTGGGATATGAGCCTGCCCAGCTACACAGATTAGCAGACTCGACAGAAGCTCACCTTCATCGCGTGAAGGTGGAAAAAGAACAGGCCACAGAGGCCCTGAAGAAAGAAAAAGAGGAATCCATAGAGAAACGTCGGGTTGCCCAACAAGAAAAAGGCGACCTCTAGGAAAAGTTTGCAGAGGACAGAGTGTAGATTCATAAGGATAAAGAACAGTTGCTCGCAGAGTAGATTGGAGTTAAAGAAGTAGTCACTAGAGCACTTCACTCTATGATGAGCTCATAACAGAGGGAATAAGAAGCCACTAAGAGGTAGGTGGGGAATCTTGTTGAAGCCATTCAACAACTCCAAAAGTGAGTAACAAAACTAGAATTACAAGCAGTGCCAAACACTATGTAGGAAGTGTGAGACCAAAGGGAAGAAACTATGCATAGTGTAGTCCAAAGAATCAAGGGATTGGCCTTAGAATGAAAACAACTCAGTATTTGAAGTGCATAGACTTAGGAGATCCTTGTAGAGGGCCCTGAACTAAGGACACTAGAGTCACAACTCCATGAGGAGAAGCAGCAAGTAGCAAAAATGCAAGCACAGTTGAAGCCATTGTCCGTGATTGAGAGGATGAAAAGGTCCCAAGAACAGTGCATGGTTCAACAACAGGCCCATTCCATCTAGAGTAAAGTCATGGAAGTGATTTAGAAGCTCCATCCAGTATAGGATGAATCTTGCACACTTATTCAGGAGATTGAAGGATGAGGTGCAGAAGTATAACAAGTGGTCACCATAGTAGAATAGTGCATGGAAGGACCTGTGATGGAGAAGGTTCTTCACGAGTTCATCGAGCAGGAAGCCCTGGTGAAGCAACAACTCGAGGCAACTCGAGGCCTTCGAGGCATATTTACCCANTTAAAAGAGAAGGAGTGCATAGAAACAAAAATAGGATACTTTGACATAGACTATGTCCTAGATGAGGAAACACAAGTGAATATCATGATAGAAAGAACTTGGAAAATTTTGGGAAAGCCTGTTATGGTTCCTTCATTGGGAGGAATAAGATTGTTTAAAGGGAAGATGATAACCCTATGTGGAAGACTTACCCAGATACCTATGAGTTCTCATGGAATTTTGACAAAAGAAGAATTTGAGGTCGTTAAGTTTGTTGAGAACAACACCCCATTTTCTATTTTGCTAGGAAAAAAATGGGTTGAGAAAGATTAGATACGAAGGAAACAAGAAGAGGAAGATCTAGAATAGAAAAAGAAATAAATAAGAGATTTCATGACTAGGATAATAGTGCACTTACTAGAACAACAGGAGGACAAGTCAAAAATACTAAGGACCAAAGACCTGGATGTTGAAGTTGAAAGAACACAAGAAGACTTGAAACTCTTGTCCATATAGGAGAGTAGAGCACCTACCCCAGAAAGAGAAGAAGTATTACCCTCGAACCCTATGAAATACCCTCCACGGTGTGAAGTTACTATGCCAAGAGGAGATAAGAACAATAATGGAAAGAGGAAACCAATGACTCAAATCACAGGAAAGAAATCCAGAAAGCTCAGCAAGAAGAAAGCAAAGTTAGAAAAATTGCAAGTAGTTCCAGAGAGGACTTCGCAAAAGGAAGGTTTGCAGAACTAGAACTTCATCGGGATATCAGAGTAGTTCAGATTGGCACTTTTCCATGACGAATAAATATGACCATTGGAGGAATCCCTACCGTTAGAACGACACTCCAAAACGGATAGAAACACAATTATTTCCGAAATGTTCACCATTGGACCATTGGGACCGTGCCATAACGGATGGAATTGCATTGATTGAGGTGTTCCTGCTCATTGGAAGAGTGAGTTACGATGTTGTCTAATTATCTCGTCGAGCATTGCATCGAGAACACTTTTTCCAATTGTGATTATCCGAGCCCACAGAGAACTAGTTTCTTTCATGCAGTGCTTATTGAGAGCTCACCACCCGTTGTTACATTGAGTTTTTTCTCACCGACCTGAGATATCTGACCTCAAGCATGCATGTTGGACGACATTAGCGTGGTAGAAAATTTCATCGAAGAGATCCTAATAGACCTCATGGAAGAAAAGGTGATGTCCATAGGCATACAAGCTTCATCGACATGAGCATTCGAAGCATCCCCGTCGATTGCGCAACGTCGGTCTAGCCGACCCGCTATTGAGAAACATAGCAAGCATCGTGATGAATTGGCAAATACAAAGCTCATCCCATATATCATGCCTGACTATATCCTTCCTCTAGTTGGTGTGGTTAGTCGTGATAATGTCTTGAGGAACTTCGACTACACCTTGATCACTGCGTACCTCTTGAAGGGGATACACGTAGTTGGACTGCAGTTGGGACATATTATGATGTTGAATATCAGTGGTTTCAACTTGGGAGATCGCAAGAACTATGGAATTCACCCCACATAAGTATTTGACTAAGACAAAGGGGATAAAGTCGAATATCATCCCCCAGCCGTGGACCATGGACATCACGAGGTCCACCATCGTGAATGTAATGAAGATACCCCTCTTTGGAAGGCATCAAGAGGTTAACATGTGTGTTAAATTCATGTTGTCTTGCTTCCATGGAATTTATTTGTGGCTGGATAGACTCATCATCATAGATCCGTCATTGATCTATCGGATCACCAGATTAAGTATGCAAGGACCAAACCCACACGACTTTTATCTAGGGAAGGTTGCAGATCGTTCCCTAGCACAGAGAATCAAAGACACCTATGGTGATGTGAAGAAGGGGAAGTGAGGCTACAAGGTAGCTTCCATCTAGAATGGTGGAGTGTGCCTAGCCTTCCATTTGATCACTGGTAAGCTAGTAAATAATAACACACCCATGCAGGTCACGAGGTTCGTAGTTGACCTCGCTGGAAAATGAATTGAAGGACTACAAATGAAATGGGTGAGCTACCTCATCAACCAGTTAGATCAAGACTATCGTGAAGCTCAGGATCAAGGATATGAGTTCCATTTCACTTGGCTACTGATCCTCATCATCTTCATTTCTTTGGAGATGCCGGAAGGAGAAAACTTCCATGAGATTGAGTCGTTTGAATCCCTAGCTGCGAATTTCACTACACTCTGGTGCTTGAGCGACATGGATAAGAAATGGTAGTCAAATGCGGTGTTCCACACCTATTACATTCAGTTTAAGAGGGCTATTGAGTCTTTCCCTCCTATGACATCAAAAACCCTACACAGGTTCAGTCCATTTGTGAAGTTTCATGTAGACAAACATTTTATTTATATCACTGCGTGCGGAGACGAACATAAAGAAAAGCTTCAATCCTACTATAAGCTCACTAAGGAGGACATGGAATAAATAACTAAGGAATGGCCCGCAGATTTCCTTATACCAGTCGACCAGGTAGATCTGTCTAACCTTGACCTCATCGACAATCCTATGGTCACTCACGAAGAATATGATGCACCCAACATTAGCACAAAGAAAAATAAGGAAGAGGTACGGGATCTGAACAATGAATCAGAAGAGACTTCTTTATAATAAATTGGAGTGGGAGGAGGTGACGAGGTAGACAAGGAAGAGAAAGATGGAAAAGAAGAAAAACCAGAGTAGGGAGAAGTAGCACCGCCTAGGGAACCCCTTGATGAAGCTGAGACATCCAAGAAAAGAAAGTTTTCCCCCAAGAAACCTACATCATGGAAGAAGTCAAAAGCCAATAAACCTCCATTTCAGATTGTGCTAATGGTGGATGACATTGAACTTATCATTGATGTTGTGTTAGACACCTCAGAGGATATCTTGCAGTGAAGTGAATCCAAATAGGAGACAATGTTTGACAGAATCGAAGCAGAGCTTAAAGGAGTACAACGGGCTCTATATTCGAGCTGCATAGTGTCTTCCACACCACCACCACCAGAAGGAGGAAAGTTGGGATATGAGCCTGCCCAGCTACACAGATTAGCAGACTCGACAGAAGCTCACCTTCATCGCGTGAAGGTGGAAAAAGAACAGGCCACAGAGGCCCTGAAGAAAGAAAAAGAGGAATCCATAGAGAAACGTCGGGTTGCCCAACAAGAAAAAGGCGACCTCTAGGAAAAGTTTGCAGAGGACAGAGTGTAGATTCATAAGGATAAAGAACAGTTGCTCGCAGAGTAGATTGGAGTTAAAGAAGTAGTCACTAGAGCACTTCACTCTATGATGAGCTCATAACAGAGGGAATAAGAAGCCACTAAGAGGTAGGTGGGGAATCTTGTTGAAGCCATTCAACAACTCCAAAAGTGAGTAACAAAACTAGAATTACAAGCAGTGCCAAACACTATGTAGGAAGTGTGAGACCAAAGGGAAGAAACTATGCATAGTGTAGTCCAAAGAATCAAGGGATTGGCCTTAGAATGAAAACAACTCAGTATTTGAAGTGCATAGACTTAGGAGATCCTTGTAGAGGGCCCTGAACTAAGGACACTAGAGTCACAACTCCATGAGGAGAAGCAGCAAGTAGCAAAAATGCAAGCACAGTTGAAGCCATTGTCCGTGATTGAGAGGATGAAAAGGTCCCAAGAACAGTGCATGGTTCAACAACAGGCCCATTCCATCTAGAGTAAAGTCATGGAAGTGATTTAGAAGCTCCATCCAGTATAGGATGAATCTTGCACACTTATTCAGGAGATTGAAGGATGAGGTGCAGAAGTATAACAAGTGGTCACCATAGTAGAATAGTGCATGGAAGGACCTGTGATGGAGAAGGTTCTTCACGAGTTCATCGAGCAGGAAGCCCTGGTGAAGCAACAACTCGAGGCAACTCGAGGCCTTCGAGGCATATTTACCCATATCAGAGTGACCCAGGACGAGTCACAAGTGAGTGTTGGGGGCCTGTTGGCCCTTGACCAAGTTTTGGAGAACCTTGGTCATGTTTGACCATTTTTGGGACTTTGACAGGCTGGTCGAAGGTGGAGCACAAGGCGAAGAGGATATCGCAGGATCTCGCCCCCTTTTGTGGGATTTTTGGGTTTAGGGTTAATGTAATGGGTATGGGATGTCAGCCCATGGGTTTACCCATGCTTAGGCCCCATTTTCAATGTATAAAAATATATATAGGTGATGTAATAAAGTAGTAGTAGTGAATGTTTTTGGCTTAGTGAGAAGCTAGAGGCTTTATGCATACTATGTGTTAATACTTGCAGAGCTAAGTGCAAGTGATTGTAAGAAGCTAGTGTGCATACTGTATAAGAAGGCTTTGTGCTGTGACCTAACTCGGGGAAAGAGGATCTAGTGAGGTGTGCATAGATCTCCTGTCCTATGTGGAGTGGGCCTTGTGGCTCTATGTTATTTAACAAATATAATAAAGAGAAGAAGAGTTGGTGGACATAGCCCCACGTTGGGGGTGAACCACGTATATCCTATGTTGTGGTTTCTTTGTGCATTATGGTTGTTATGTGAGTTATGATTAGTGTAGAAATATATGTTAGATGCATCTGATATAGTAGCTTAGTGCTTAGTGATGTGAATGAATTCTAGATCTGATCTATTTCTATATGCTAAGTGCTTGGATGTGTTAGATCATTTTGAATATTGTGTTGTTATGTAATTAGATTTTTCCCCTGCGAATTGGATAAGAGTTAAATATTAATGAATTTTAACTACTAAGTTCTCTGTTAAGTACTGTGATCACATATCGGTGTCCCATCTAGGTTTAGACACTTGAGTCCTGCAACCACCCCTGCCTCTACCTCAGGTGAGACTTCATCTACTTCGCAGGTGTTGCCGAAAGGGTCAGTAGTTAGGGTTTTGTTGGTGTGTTG
>JZKD02S2065342.1:29670-52034 GCA_000966675.3 Picea glauca
TAAGTAATCTCCAAGGCCTGAAAAAGAGATAAACCAAAACCAAGGAGAATGTTCCTTTTTCGAAAATTTAGTCCATCGGGCCTGAAAAAGGGTTAAACGTACCCCTGAGAATACCCTTCTAGCGAACCAAAGTTCCTAGAGAATACCTTTATTCATAAAATTAGTCGTTTGGACAAAAAAAAGGATAAACTACCGACAGACAGATGTACCTTCAAATTTGAGTTTAGTGAGCATGAAGGGCAACAAGATCGCTCAACAATATTTTCAATTTTAGAGAGTATGAAAAGGGATTAAAGAAGACTCCATGGGGGCTACTTTTCTCAAGTAATCTAGACGATATCGAAAAGAATAAATATAGTCTCGCTAGATGTTTCTTTCAAAATTTAAAGCGAGCTTGAAAGACGACAAAACGTGCTCATTAGGGAGTCTTCTGGGTAAGGCCATAAAAAGATGAAGAAGAATGAGGCTTCAACATGAAGTCATGGCAGGACTAAAAGGACTCTTGTGCCTATGAATTACTTTGGCATGGACACCAAATGGAAATGAGGCTCTAACTAGGATTCCCATAGAAGGAAGGCTCTACCACATAAAGTACAATACACTTATCAACATGGAAGTTTAGTGTTGCAATTCAGTGAGGTTTATCCTAAGGCCAAATGAACCAGAAAACAAATAATTCAAAAATCAAAGTAGGGAAAAACCTAAACTATATGCCAATTTTGAGGTGAATACCTGTCAGAACGGATTTATACGATGAACAAATGTCAAAGAAAAATGTCTCCAAGATCCTATATATAAGGCCAATAACACTCATCCAGAAGTTAATATATCCAATATAGACAGAAACTTTGGAAAATAACAGGTGCTACTGAATACAAAAATTGAAAAAAAAAACCTGGAATATACAATATGTACAAGGTACCACACAACCTTAAGGCTCATGCATGGTATTAGTTCAAGTAGAGCCCGCTACTAGGCTCTAACCAATATTCTCTTCGTTAGTCAACCTGGAAATTCTCCCAAAAGGGAAGAAAACACAAACCACGATGTAAGTCTTCCCATGATATAGAAACCATAGTCATGACTTCAAGGATAGCCTCATCCGAAGGAAATTCAAAATCCAATAAATCACATGAACAAGGAGGGTTGAAATTCCCAAAGGGAGAAGTAAAGTGACCATATTCCATATGATGATGGAGGTTATGGCCAGGACTAGCAGAGTCTATCAATGACGAATCACAAGAACAAGGGCTTAAGGATATACAAACATCGAGATCAAACTCAAAAGGAAACTCAAGACGACTCGGAACAAGAGGGGGAAGCAAGGGCTCCCATACCCCCATTGGATAAACGAATGGATCAATTGTTGAGACCAAGTCTCGAGAAAGAAAACATGAGTGAAAAATTTCATGCAGAGGAGCAATTTAACATCGAGGATAAGACGCTACATAATTAATCTGTGGTGGGGTAGAGTCTACATGAACACTAGGAACATATAAAGGGGCAGCTTGAACTAACGTTGAATTAGGATGGTGATTATCATATTCCAGCTGGTCGATAGTGACAATGCTTCCATTGTGAGGGAAATATATCACCTGGAAGAGTGTAGACACCATAATGTTCATAGCATATACATAATCATGCTCGAGAATCATATTGAAATCTAATGAGCCTTGCACCACTATAACATCGAAAAGGATGATCTTCCCACCTAATGAGATAGGAAACTAAGGAATAATCCCCAAATATTCACTAGGACTTATGTCAAAATACAATAGCTCATGCGAAGCGGTCACAAACTCAGGAGACCCAAAGCTTGCCAAGCTAAGGAGGATAAAATACTTGTGGAGTCTCCTTCATCTACAATACATTGGTAAATGTTTTTTGAATTAACTTCAACCCTTATTTGAAAAGGTGTAGAAGAAGGAAGGAGAGGCTCAACAAGGTCATTCCAATCAAATGAAACCATCCTAGGGCTTGGAGGGGGTGTGATCAAAGTGAGAGGAATGCCCTCTTGTTCTGAAAGTACTGAACTGGAAATGCTAAAAATATTATCAGTAGACACATAACTCCCCAAGAGAAGAGTGGGATCAGTCAAAGATTGCATCGACGTTGTTGTTCCTGAGATTGATTCTAAGGCTCAAAGAATAATGTCAGGCATCAAAGGTTTTAAATGAAATGTTTTTATGAGTGTTTTTTTCTACCTTCAGTTTTATGAGAAATAATCTTTAAATGAAATTAATAATAAGATAGTACAAAGGTTGTATTTCATTATTTGAGTCGCAATTATAATGTCAAATGATGTAGAAATATTTACAAAATTGTTAAACAAAGTCAAGTATCAATTACAGATAAGTCTCACCTTGTTTGCAGTAGAAGAAAAGTAGAAGATGCACCCTTGAACATGATATACAAATGCAGTAATTCACATAGATCACAGGTCTTGTTTTACTCACAATAATAACAAAGGATTTTTTTTTTACTAAATGAACTCTTGGTATAATATGATCACAGTAGATGTAGTACTAAATTGCAATCAATCACTCTTCAATAATTACAGAAAGAAATTCAGAGAAATGGAAACATAGAGGGAACACATAACTCAAATTGAACGAAACTTAGAATCTCTGTCTGCACTTGTATTAATACTCAAAAAGAGTTTCTCTTTACATTCGGCAAGAAGAATCCTACATTGAGATAGAAGCCACCTTGAATAGATACAAAATCCATCTATTTATACAAAAAATGTCTTAACTGAAAACCCTTGGACTTTCCACAATATCTACCTAAAAATAGAATACCATCTGAATGAAATAACAACATGTAGAGATTGTTGAGTTTTGATTTCATGTCTTGGCACTTCATTTGTCTCATCATTTTCTCGTAGATACATTCGTTTTCCTTTGTTATTTGAACTGGGTACACATGTCCATTAAGGTCACCACAATCATGGGCTTATTGTCTTTGCCATCTAATTTCGTTGCCATATGTCCCTTCAGATGCATTTACTGGGATAAATAATCACAATTGAAGATATGGGGGGTGGTAACTGGACAATTAGCTCAGCGCTGGATCGTTATGGGATGGATAACAGTTATGAGGAAGAGTAACCATTCACGAACAGGATGACGTGGGGACAAGTATTCAATAAGGAGGTGGGATGAGTGGATGCAATAATGTAGGTGGTGAGGTGGACGGTATCAGGAGCATGGAGGGTGTGATAGGTTAGAGGGTGAAAGGTGGAGTGGGTGGAGGATAGGTGTTGAGTCGAGATTCTAACGGTCTATTTTGTGGGGGTGTGAGGAAGTTGTTTTGAGGTAACCCTCCTTTCACCCCGTAATGCACCTGGTGATTCCATGTACCCCCGAGAGAAAACCACAGTTTAAATTGTGGGACCACCCTTCGAAATTAAACCCCACACAACTTTGCCTCTCATAATCATTCTCGGCTACTGATCTTCATGGGACAAAAACACATCTGTCGATCTTCGCAAAGTGAGATAAGCACCCAAAGGTTAAGTCGAGGTCACAACTCTCAGTCACATGTAGAGAAGACAGAGGGAACTTCGTGTGATTCCTATCTGTCAATCCAAGTAGGGAATACATGTCAGATGATTCCCATATTCATCGATCTCATACTTTGGGATGAAGCAAGCAATGATGATTAAAGAACTCCCAAATTCCCAAAGCCCGGAGTTCACCTGGACCATTGATCGAAGTGAACACGTGTCGACATATCTGACACTCCAGAAGGTTTTTAATATTGTGCATCTCAGAATGCCCGAAGACCAGAGTCCCGAATTAAATCTCATCTATCTAAATCGAAAGGACATGTGACACCATATCTCTCACTTTGGGGACTTATCACTTCATGGATTTGTAATGTTAAGCATCTCAGAATGCTTGAAGCCCGGAATCCCGAAGTAAATCTCAGTCATCTAAATCAAAAGGACACGTGGCACCACATCTCTCACTTCAGGGACTTAGCACTTTGGGAATTTGTACTGTATACATTCTTTCTCCCATTTCTATATATATAGAGCCTCACTGCCATATTTGGTCCCTTTATTAGTTTATCAGGATTCCAAACTGGTTTAGCGTTCTGCTAGATTTTGAAATATGGTCTATCGGGCTTCCTTGCAACTTTTTGTGGCACCATAATCCTTTAAGAAAATAATATTAGCCTTCATGTAACAAGAGAAGTCTGTAAGCTCTTCACTGAATGAAAAAATGTTAATTGTAAATGATAAAATAATTTTGAAATTCGAAGAGATTTATAAAATATATCATTCTTCGTATAGATTTGTTTACAGAGAGATTATTAAAAATTCTGATGGAATTTATCACCTGGAAAATCACAATAATTATTCAAATCATTAAATTTAGCCAATCATAAACATCATTAACAGTTCAACGGTTCAGGGTTCATAGGTTTTGAATGTAAGAGGGCAGAAACCTCATGAAGGTCAAATTCACGGAGAACTTAATCTCTTATTAATCACTTTCATGTTTCAATTAATCATGTTTTAAACATTGAATTATCCTTAAGTACTTCGGCAGTTCGGCGTTTGGGATTTTTGGATGTAGCATGATAGAAATCCTCCGAAGGTCGAATTCCCAGACTTAATACTTTATCATGATTAATTAAAGTTATTTAAATGTTTTATTAACTCTTTAAAACACTTTTTACTTTTTGTAATATTCATTACTTCGGGTCATTGATACTTCAATGGTTTGTGAACTTGATCTCCGTTAAAACTCTCAAAGGGAAATCTCCCAGAGTAATGTGGCAGAGATGACATCATTCTTGATGACATGTCAAGAAAATAAAGGTGACATGTGTCACTTGAAAATGTAGGAATCATCTGATGGAAGTGTTAAAAATAAGTGCCACATGTCGACCCAAAAAAATATTTTTAAGACATGTGTCCTATGACGTGTTCGTAAGTCCTTTAGGAATTATCACGAGTGACTATCTTTGGGACTTTAGAGTTTTGGGGTTTTAGTTTTTTATATTTGTTGGAATACCCGAAGCGCGAAGCTCCCAAGCGATCGTTAACAACTTTCTTTTAAACCTCAGGCAGTTTCTAAACTTCGGAGATCATTAGGACTGTTTGATCAAATTAGAGTAACTCATCAGCGATAGAAATTGTAAGCGCCTTATTGAAGAACAATGAACCTTGTATTTATTTAAAAAAAAAGGAAATTCTCTAAGTTTTTTTCTTTTTTTGGGTAAAACTTTTATTTCTAAGAAGCAAAATCTAAAGTTCAAAAGCTCAAAATTATATGTGTTCCAACATAGGCTCCATCTGGGGATTGTGGCTCCCTGTGAGGTGCAAAATAAAAATAGACCAAGTGCCTTTATTGGATAAATGGAGTCATTATTTATTTTCGAAAAACATTTCCTAGTTTTATTTAAGAATTAATCATTCATAAAAAAATGAAACTAACGGAATCCAAAAATCTTCAAAACATACTTAACGATTGATCTCAAGTTAGGCTATAAATAATTCTTTTTTCTTAAAATTGATTTCAGAATTGTTTAATATAATCAAAATAATTTTAACTAAAATATCAATGTCGACCGACTTTCTTCGCTTCAAGGTTAAGGAGATGTAACATATTTATTTAGGGAATCCCTAGTTGGTTCAATATGTAAATATCACCAGAAAGAGAACTAGATGACATAGTATGTTATATGGATATGTATGATAGCCTTACATATATTATAGATATTGCTTCGCTGCCAGCGAGCCTATTCAGTACCCCGGTGAAGTTATCTACTTCTCAAATTGAATTTCCTTTCACCACTTCAATTAACAGAATTGTGTTTAACTGAGATGAGGGAAATCAATATATGAATTTCCTTTCATCATCTCTTTTGGACAAGATTGGGGAAATCAAATTATGAATTTCCTTTCACCACCTGTCTTATATTTTAATATTTTGAAGTGGGGGCAATCAATTTGTATGTAACATACAAGGGATGACATCTGTTTAAAATCTTTAGACTGAAAAGAAGGTCTGTCAACAGTTTTAAGAATATTGTGAAACCAACTTTCTTCCAATTTGCAATACACCTTCACCTATAGGAGAATTTTTTGGGGAATTTAAATTCTTTTAGGGGTCAACCATCAGCGAATTAGTCAGTTTAAAGTTTGGTATCAGAGCTAAAATTATCAGGATTAGTCTAGACATACTTTTTCAATTAAAATCAAAGGAACACAATTTTTTTTGCCTAATCTTGTTTTGAAAATATGCTTTTGATTTTTCAAAGTTAGGCTGAGTCTCTTTATATCTATGAAGACTAAAAGGATGAGGAAGGAGAAAGAAAATATGGAGTGGAAAGAACTTGAGGGGAGGTAAAAAAATAACCAAATCAAGGATTCAAAGGATCTAAATAAAAAATGTCCTAATCCCACACAATTTTGTGTATTAAGTTCAAACTTATTTCAAGTTTATTTATCATTATTTTTATTTTTTTATACCATAGATGGATTTAGAATTTATGAGCATGACACTTCGAGTTATATTTTTCTACATCTGCAATTTTTAAATCAGGTGATAACATTATCACGAGAAAAACTTCCTTTGCATTTATTTCAATCAATTTTATTCAGACTATAAAGAAGAATATGAACTCACACCTTATTTTTCTTTTGAATTTTCAACAAGGAATATTATTTATTTATCACCTGCTTTTAGAGAAATAAAAAAGATGAAAANGAAATGTTTTTATAAGTTCTTTTTTCTACCTTCATTTTTCTGAGAAATAACCTTTAAATGAAATTAATAATAAGACAATATAGAGGTTGTATCTCGTTATCTGAGTCGCAATTATAATGTCAAATGATGTATAAATATTTACAAAATTGTTAAACAAAGTCAAGTATCAATTACAAATAAGTCTCACCTTGTTCGTAATAGAAGAAAAATAGAAGATACACCCTTGAACATGATATAAAAATGCAGTAATTCACACAGATCACAAGTCTTCTTTTACTCACAGTAATAACAGAGGAAAATTTGTTTACTGAATGAAATCCTGGTATAATATGATCACATTAGATGTAGTACTAAATTGCAATCAATCACTCTTCAAGAATTACAGAAAGAAATTCAGAGAAATGGAAACATAGAGGGAACACATAACTCAAATTGAACGAAACTTAGAATCTTTTTTTGCACTTGTATTAATACTCAAAAAGAGTTTCTCTTTACATTCAGCAAGAAGTAGCCTACATTGGGATAGAATCCACCTTGAATAGATCTAAAATCTATTTATTTATACAAAAATTGCCTTAACTGAAAACCCTTGGACTTCCCACAATATCTTCCTAAAAATAGAATACCATCCGAATGAAATAAAAGCATGTAGATATTGTTGAGTTTTGATTTGATGTGTTGGCACTTCATCTATCTCTTCATTTTCTCAGCGACCCATTCATTTTCCTTTGTTCTTTGAACTGGGTACAGATGTCCATTAAGGTCACCACAATCATTGGCTTACTGTCTTGGCCATCACATTCTGTTTCAATTTGTCCTTCAGATGCATTTACTGGGATAAATAATTGCAATTTATTATATGGGGGGTGGTAACTAGACAGGTAGCTCAGCGTTGGCTCGTTATCGAATGGCTAACAGTTACTGAGAAGAGTAACCATTCACGAACAAGACGACGTGGGGACAAGTATCCAATAAGGAGGTGGGATGAGTGGATGCAAGAATGTAGCTGGTGAGGTGGATGGTATCAGGAGCATGGAGGGTGTGACAGGCTAGAGGGTGAAAGGTGGAGTGGGTGGAGGACAGGTGTTGAGTCGGGATTCTAATGGTCTATTTTGTGAGTGCAAAAGGAAGTGTTTTTTAGGTAACCTGCCTTTCACCTTGCAATGCACCTAGTGATGCCACATACCCCCGAGAGAAAACCGTGGTTTAAATTGTGGGACCACCCTTAGAAATTAAAACCCATGCAACTTATCTCCCCGCAATCATTCTCAGTCGTTGATCTCCATGGGCCAAAAACACGTCTTTCGATCTTCACAAAGTGAGATAAGCGCCCAAAGGTTAAGCTGAGGTCACATCTCTCGGTCACATGTAGAGAAGAAAGAGAGAACTTTGTGTGATTCGTGTCTGTCGATCCAAGCAGGGGATATGTGTCAGAAAATTCTCGTATTTGGTGATATCGTACTCTGGGAGGAAGCAAACAATGTTGAGTAAAGAACTCCTGAAGGCCCGAAGCCCAGAGTTCACCTGGACCATTGATCGAAGTGGACACATGTCGACAGATCTAACACTTTGGAAGGTTTGTACTGTTGTGAATCTCAGAACGCCTGAAGCACGGAGTCCCAAAGTAAATCTAAACCATCTAAATTGAAAGGACACATGGTGCCAGATCTCTCACTTTGGGGACTTAACACTTCAGGGATTTGTAATGTTAAGCATCTCAAAATTCCCAAAGCCTGGAGTCCCAAAGTAAATCTTAGTTGTCTAAATCAAAAAGACACACGGTGCCACATCTCTCACTTCAGGAACTTAACACTTCAAGGATTTGTATTGTATACGTTCTTGCTCCCATTTATGTCTATTTATCCCCTCCCTGCCATATTTGGTCCCCTTATTAGTTTATTAAGCTTCCAAACTGGTTTAGCATTCTGCTAGATTATGAAATTTGGTCTATCGAGCTTCCTTGCAACTTTTTGTGGTGCCATAATCCTTTAAGGAAATAAGATTATCATGCCTGTAATAAGAGAATTCTATAAGCTCTTATAAATGATAAAATGATTTTGAAATTTGAAAATGATTTATGAAAAACTGTTAATTGTAAATGATAAAATGATTTTGAAATTTGAAGAGTTTTATAAAATCTATCGTTCTTTGTATAGATCTGTTTATATAGAGATTATTAAAAAGTCTAATGGAATTTATCACCTAAAAAATCACAATAATTATTCAAATCGTTAACTTTAGCCAGTCATAAATGTCATTAACAATTTGACATTTAGAGGTTTTGAATGTAAGAGGGAAGAAACCTCTCGAAGGTCAAATTCACAGAGAATTTAATATCTTATTAATCACTTTCATGTTTCAATTAATCATGTTTTAAACATTGAATTAGCCTTAAGTACTTCGGTGTTTCGACGTTTCGGAGTTTTGGATGTAGCATGATAGAAATACTTGGAAGGCTGAATTCCCGAAATTAATACTTAATCATGATTAATTAAAGTTATTTAAATGTTTTATTAACTCTTTAAAACACTTTTTACTTTTTGTAATATTCATTACTTTGGGGCTTTGATACTTTGGTGGTTTGCAAAATCGATCTTTGTTAAAAATCCTAAAGGACAATCTCCTGGAGTAATGTGGCAGAGATGACACCATTATTGATGACGTGTCAAGAAATGAAAGGTGACACGTGTCACTTGAAAATGTAGGAATCATTTGATGGAAGTGTTAAAAATAAGTGCCATGTGTCAACCCGAGAAAATATTTTTAAGACACGTGTCCTATGACGCGTTCGTAAGTCCTTTAGGAATTATCATGAGTGACTGTCTTAGGGACTTCAGAGTTTCTGGGTTTTAGTTGTTTATATTTGTTGGAATACCAGAAGCGCGAAGCTCTGAAGCGACCGTTAACGACTTTCTTTTAAAACTCGGAAAGTTTCTAAACTTCAGAGATCATTAGTACCATTCGATCAAATTAGAGTAACACATCAACGATAGACATTGTAATCTCCTTATTGAAGAACAACGACCCTTGGATTTATTTTTAAAAAAGACAATTCTTTAAGTTTTTTCTTTTTTTGGGTAAAACTTTTATTTCTAAGAAGCAAAATCTGAAGTTCAAAAGCTCAAAATTATACATGTTCCAACAGGCATGACCACTTTTCTAGACTCAACACACTCCAAGAGAAGAGTGGGATCAGCTAAATATTGCATCGAAATGACCACTTCCTCAACCATTGGTTGAATAGGTTGTGGGACAACATGGTCTAAAGGCACATCACTCCCCAAAAGAGGAGTGGGATCGGCCAAAGATTGCATCGGCATGAACACTTTATCTACCAATGGTTGTATAGGCTGTGAGGAAACCTCGGAAGACTCAGAATCAGAAGAGCTTGCAGAGAGGGACCACAATATTTGTGCCTCTGGAAGGCCAGAGAATAAATGAGTAAGGTGATCTCCCTTGCAAAGCTTACAACATAACTTAGGATTATTCCCTATCCATCTAGGTTTCTCAATAGAATCAATGCCCCCAACATGAATAAAAATGGTTGGTTTCTTGTCTTCAACATGACTCGCAGAGGTTTTTGACAACTCTCCAACATGACTAAAATAGGTTGGTGATATATCACTCGTATGAATCACTTTGATGAGACTTGTTCCCCCGACATGACTTGAAGTGGTTGGTTTCACATCTCCAACATGACTTGTAGAGATTGGTTATTTGTTGATAACATGACTCTCAGAGGCTAGAAACCTATCGCCAATATGACTAGCAGTGACTGGACATTTTACCCCAACATGACTTGCAGAGGNCGAAACTTAGAATCTCTGTCTGCACTTGTATTAATACTCAAAAAGAGTTTCTCTTTACATTCGGCAAGAAGAATCCTACATTGAGATAGAAGCCACCTTGAATAGATACAAAATCTATCTATTTATATAAAAAATGTCTTAACTGAAAACCCTTAGACTTCCCACAATATCTACCTAAAAATAGAATACCATCTGAATGAAATAACAACATGTAGAGATTGTTGAGTTTTTATTTCATGTCTTGGCACTTCATTTGTCTCATCATTTTCTCGTAGATACATTCATTTTCCTTTGTTATTTGAACCGGGTACACATGTCCATTAAGGTCACCACAATCATGGGCTTATTGTCTTTGCCATCTAATTTCGTTGCCATATGTCCCTTCAGATGCATTTACTGGGATAAATAATCACAATTGAATATATGGGGGGTGGTAACTGGACAATTAGCTCAGCGCTGGATCGTTATGGGATGGCTAACAATTATGAGGAAGAGTAACCATTCACGAACAGGATGACGTGGGGACAAGTATTCAATAAGGAGGTGGGATGAGTGGATGCAATAATGTAGGTGGTGAGGTGGACGGTATCGGGAGCATGGAGGGTGTGATAGGTTGGAGGGTGAAAGGTGGAGTGGGTGGAGGATAGGTGTTGAGTTGAGATTCTAACGGTCTATTTTGTGGGGGTGTGAGGAAGTTGTTTTGAGGTAACCCTCCTTTCACCCCGTAATGCACCTGGTGATTCCATGTACCCCCGAGATAAAACCACAGTTTAAATTGTGGGACCGCCCTTCGAAATTAAACCCCACACAACTTTGCCTCTCATAATCATTCTCGGCTACTGATCTTCATGGGACAAAAACACATCTGTCGATCTTCGCAAAGTGAGATAAGCACCCAAAGGTTAAGTCGAGGTCACAACTCTCAGTCACATGTAGAGAAGACAGAGGGAACTTCGTGTGATTCCTATCTGTCAATCCAAGTAGGGAATACATGTCAGATGATTCCCATATTCATCGATCTCATACTTTGGGATGAAGCAAGCAATGATGATTAAAGAACTCCCAAATTCCCAAAGCCCGGAGTTCACCTGGACCATTGATCGAAGTGAACACGTGTCGACATATCTGACACTCCAGAAGGTTTTTAATATTGTGCATCTCAGAATGCCCGAAGACCAGAGTCCCGAATTAAATCTCATCTATCTAAATCGAAAGGACATGTGACACCATATCTCTCACTTTGGGGACTTATCACTTCATGGATTTGTAATGTTAAGCATCTCAGAATGCTTGAAGCCCGGAATCCCGAAGTAAATCTCAGTCATCTAAATCAAAAGGACACGTGGCACCACATCTCTCACTTCAGGGACTTAGCACTTTGGGAATTTGTACTGTATACATTCTTTCTCCCATTTCTATATATATAGAGCCTCACTGCCATATTTGGTCCCTTTATTAGTTTATCAGGATTCCAAACTGGTTTAGCGTTCTGCTAGATTTTGAAATATGGTCTATCGGGCTTCCTTGCAACTTTTTGTGGCACCATAATCCTTTAAGAAAATAATATTAGCCTTCATGTAACAAGAGAAGTCTGTAAGCTCTTCACTGAATGAAAAAATGTTAATTGTAAATGATAAAATAATTTTGAAATTCGAAGAGATTTATAAAATATATCATTCTTCGTATAGATTTGTTTACAGAGAGATTATTAAAAATTCTGATGGAATTTATCACCTGGAAAATCACAATAATTATTCAAATCATTAAATTTAGCCAATCATAAACATCATTAACAGTTCAACGGTTCAGGGTTCATAGGTTTTGAATGTAAGAGGGCAGAAACCTCATGAAGGTCAAATTCACGGAGAACTTAATCTCTTATTAATCACTTTCATGTTTCAATTAATCATGTTTTAAACATTGAATTATCCTTAAGTACTTCGGCAGTTCGGCGTTTGGGATTTTTGGATGTAGCATGATAGAAATCCTCCGAAGGTCGAATTCCCAGACTTAATACTTTATCATGATTAATTAAAGTTATTTAAATGTTTTATTAACTCTTTAAAACACTTTTTACTTTTTGTAATATTCATTACTTCGGGTCATTGATACTTCAATGGTTTGTGAACTTGATCTCCGTTAAAACTCTCAAAGGGAAATCTCCCAGAGTAATGTGGCAGAGATGACATCATTCTTGATGACATGTCAAGAAAATAAAGGTGACATGTGTCACTTGAAAATGTAGGAATCATCTGATGGAAGTGTTAAAAATAAGTGCCACATGTCGACCCAAAAAAATATTTTTAAGACATGTGTCCTATGACGTGTTCGTAAGTCCTTTAGGAATTATCACGAGTGACTATCTTTGGGACTTTAGAGTTTTGGGGTTTTAGTTTTTTATATTTGTTGGAATACCCGAAGCGCGAAGCTCCCAAGCGATCGTTAACAACTTTCTTTTAAACCTCAGGCAGTTTCTAAACTTCGGAGATCATTAGGACTGTTTGATCAAATTAGAGTAACTCATCAGCGATAGAAATTGTAAGCGCCTTATTGAAGAACAATGAACCTTGTATTTATTTAAAAAAAAAGGAAATTCTCTAAGTTTTTTTCTTTTTTTGGGTAAAACTTTTATTTCTAAGAAGCAAAATCTAAAGTTCAAAAGCTCAAAATTATATGTGTTCCAACATAGGCTCCATCTGGGGATTGTGGCTCCCTGTGAGGTGCAAAATAAAAATAGACCAAGTGCCTTTATTGGATAAATGGAGTCATTATTTATTTTCGAAAAACATTTCCTAGTTTTATTTAAGAATTAATCATTCATAAAAAAATGAAACTAACGGAATCCAAAAATCTTCAAAACATACTTAACGATTGATCTCAAGTTAGGCTATAAATAATTCTTTTTTCTTAAAATTGATTTCAGAATTGTTTAATATAATCAAAATAATTTTAACTAAAATATCAATGTCGACCGACTTTCTTCGCTTCAAGGTTAAGGAGATGTAACATATTTATTTAGGGAATCCCTAGTTGGTTCAATATGTAAATATCACCAGAAAGAGAACTAGATGACATAGTATGTTATATGGATATGTATGATAGCCTTACATATATTATAGATATTGCTTCGCTGCCAGCGAGCCTATTCAGTACCCCGGTGAAGTTATCTACTTCTCAAATTGAATTTCCTTTCACCACTTCAATTAACAGAATTGTGTTTAACTGAGATGAGGGAAATCAATATATGAATTTCCTTTCATCATCTCTTTTGGACAAGATTGGGGAAATCAAATTATGAATTTCCTTTCACCACCTGTCTTATATTTTAATATTTTGAAGTGGGGGCAATCAATTTGTATGTAACATACAAGGGATGACATCTGTTTAAAATCTTTAGACTGAAAAGAAGGTCTGTCAACAGTTTTAAGAATATTGTGAAACCAACTTTCTTCCAATTTGCAATACACCTTCACCTATAGGAGAATTTTTTGGGGAATTTAAATTCTTTTAGGGGTCAACCATCAGCGAATTAGTCAGTTTAAAGTTTGGTATCAGAGCTAAAATTATCAGGATTAGTCTAGACATACTTTTTCAATTAAAATCAAAGGAACACAATTTTTTTTGCCTAATCTTGTTTTGAAAATATGCTTTTGATTTTTCAAAGTTAGGCTGAGTCTCTTTATATCTATGAAGACTAAAAGGATGAGGAAGGAGAAAGAAAATATGGAGTGGAAAGAACTTGAGGGGAGGTAAAAAAATAACCAAATCAAGGATTCAAAGGATCTAAATAAAAAATGTCCTAATCCCACACAATTTTGTGTATTAAGTTCAAACTTATTTCAAGTTTATTTATCATTATTTTTATTTTTTTATACCATAGATGGATTTAGAATTTATGAGCATGACACTTCGAGTTATATTTTTCTACATCTGCAATTTTTAAATCAGGTGATAACATTATCACGAGAAAAACTTCCTTTGCATTTATTTCAATCAATTTTATTCAGACTATAAAGAAGAATATGAACTCACACCTTATTTTTCTTTTGAATTTTCAACAAGGAATATTATTTATTTATCACCTGCTTTTAGAGAAATAAAAAAGATGAAAAGATGAGTGTCGACTTTTTCTCGAGCCTCATCTCATGTTCAACAAGATATATCTGCACAGAACCAAGAACAATAGACCATGTTCCTTCATCCTTCTGCGTCCTGAAATTAAACCTGTCAAAATATGAACCCTGTCATTTGGATATGGAGTCATAATGCCTAAAAACTAAACCATACCAGATGCCAAATTGAGAACCAAACTACTAAGATGAAATAAAACGATGAGCTAAAATGCTGAAATGAAGTGTTGATTTGGAAAACTTATTTATATACATTGTCCCTACACTAATTAGGTGAAATTCCATTGATCAAGTAATATAGAATTTCCAATGGAGCCATGCAAATAGTGGATTGCGTAACATACCTTGCTTGCTGCTAAATGAAGGAATGAAAAGATAATTTTTTTTTTTGTAGCAAAAAATGGATAGGTAGCTTACACTTACTGCTAAAGTTTGGTTGCACACAAAACATTGCAACATTTTGGACCTCTTGAAGAAAATACTCCAACCAAACAACCACTGGATCATGAAAAGATAAAGAATTTTCAAAATCAACCGATACCTCTTCATTTTGACCAAGTTGTATGAAATTCCTTTGCACACTTTCTCCACTACTAATATTTTCTTTTTTAGGCTCGAGAATGTCATATTTTGGCTCACTAGTTTGTTTCTCAATAGTTGATAAACAAGAAGAAGATATAAACTACTCCAGTAACCCCTCCTTATCTCTTTCATCACCTGTCCAAGAATCTTCTTCATCACTGTCATACACAGGATGATTTCTTTTACAGTGAAACTGGTAATTTTCTTGTTGAAGTGAACTCTTTGAAGAAAAAGAAATAATTCATTGCTCATCAACTTCAAGATCGCATTCATCATAGTTATCAAACAAAGGATAACTGTTGTATGTTTCCATGCATGTTGGGAAAGAAATCTATTATTCTTCATCGTTTAGATACTCATCATAAACATGATGATTATATAAAATTTCTAAACTTTCACTTTCAAAAACTTCCATTTCTTGATGATCTAGTAATGATGATTGGATAATAAAAGCTTGATCAAAATAAGAATTTAGAACAATAGTTTGATCATGACAGTAATTGCTATGAACATTTGTTACAATGATAAATTCACTTAAAGTATCATTACCAAAATAATATTTTCCAAGATCTGACTGCTTATGGTCTTCAATAAGCCATTGACCTTCACAAGGATTTAGATCAACAAAAGATTTTTCATCCTATATTTGATCTTCTTGAAAGAATGGAGGGAATGTAGGGATTTACTCATTTTTACTTGCAATCATGTCGTCTTTGTTCTTACTGTTGCAAGAAACCTCTTCTTGATTTACTTCAAAGTCTTCTTCATATAAATTTGCATGATCTGTTTGAACGAGATCTTGTTTTTCTGCAAATTGTTCTTCATATATTTGACCACAATTTCTATCATGTTCTGATTTTTCATTAGCAAACTGATTATCTTTACAATATTGTTCTATGAAATCTAAATTGCAAYAGTCTTCAAAAATAAGATCAWYTGGATAGATCCTCCTGCAAWTCTTATGAAAAGTTGTGTGAAATTCTTTTAACGATGAGATGATGGAAGGGGGAAGAAACTTGTACCAATGAYGAGCATCTCCTCCCAGACTAAACATGAAAAAATTCATGAGGACGTCTTCATGATGGATATCTAATTTGTGCATGAKCTTATGAAATTCAAACAAATGTTGTGCATGATTATMATCTTTATCCTCTTTAAAACTAGGAAGATAATCTCCCCATTCTTTAATATCAGGAACAATGTTTGGAAAACCAAAAAAAATTGTAAATTCCAAAGGAACAAACCTCGCAGCAATTYGAGCAACGAAAGAACCTAACATTTTGAAACTAGTGSAGTTKCTAGTGAATCATGTGGATTCTTCGAACCAAGGAGCCGTCAGGTGAATGATCAGAGCTAGTTGAATTTCTATCCCTTTGTTCACCATCAAGGAATAGATCTAAACTTTGTCATACCCTAGGGAAGAYATGGACCTTCAAATCCGTCCCCGACAATGGCGCCAAAAATATGTTGTTCCTGAGATTGATTCTAAGGCTCAAAGAATAATGTCATGCATCAAAGGTTTTAAAWGAAATGTTTTTATAAGTTCTTTTTTCTACCTTCATTTTTCTGAGAAATAACCTTTAAATGAAATTAATAATAAGACAATATAGAGGTTGTATCTCGTTATCTGAGTCGCAATTATAATGTCAAATGATGTATAAATATTTACAAAATTGTTAAACAAAGTCAAGTATCAATTACAAATAAGTCTCACCTTGTTCGTAATAGAAGAAAAATAGAAGATACACCCTTGAACATGATATAAAAATGCAGTAATTCACACAGATCACAAGTCTTCTTTTACTCACAGTAATAACAGAGGAAAATTTGTTTACTGAATGAAATCCTGGTATAATATGATCACATTAGATGTAGTACTAAATTGCAATCAATCACTCTTCAAGAATTACAGAAAGAAATTCAGAGAAATGGAAACATAGAGGGAACACATAACTCAAATTGAACGAAACTTAGAATCTTTTTTTGCACTTGTATTAATACTCAAAAAGAGTTTCTCTTTACATTCAGCAAGAAGTAGCCTACATTGGGATAGAATCCACCTTGAATAGATCTAAAATCTATTTATTTATACAAAAATTGCCTTAACTGAAAACCCTTGGACTTCCCACAATATCTTCCTAAAAATAGAATACCATCCGAATGAAATAAAAGCATGTAGATATTGTTGAGTTTTGATTTGATGTGTTGGCACTTCATCTATCTCTTCATTTTCTCAGCGACCCATTCATTTTCCTTTGTTCTTTGAACTGGGTACAGATGTCCATTAAGGTCACCACAATCATTGGCTTACTGTCTTGGCCATCACATTCTGTTTCAATTTGTCCTTCAGATGCATTTACTGGGATAAATAATTGCAATTTATTATATGGGGGGTGGTAACTAGACAGGTAGCTCAGCGTTGGCTCGTTATCGAATGGCTAACAGTTACTGAGAAGAGTAACCATTCACGAACAAGACGACGTGGGGACAAGTATCCAATAAGGAGGTGGGATGAGTGGATGCAAGAATGTAGCTGGTGAGGTGGATGGTATCAGGAGCATGGAGGGTGTGACAGGCTAGAGGGTGAAAGGTGGAGTGGGTGGAGGACAGGTGTTGAGTCGGGATTCTAATGGTCTATTTTGTGAGTGCAAAAGGAAGTGTTTTTTAGGTAACCTGCCTTTCACCTTGCAATGCACCTAGTGATGCCACATACCCCCGAGAGAAAACCGTGGTTTAAATTGTGGGACCACCCTTAGAAATTAAAACCCATGCAACTTATCTCCCCGCAATCATTCTCAGTCGTTGATCTCCATGGGCCAAAAACACGTCTTTCGATCTTCACAAAGTGAGATAAGCGCCCAAAGGTTAAGCTGAGGTCACATCTCTCGGTCACATGTAGAGAAGAAAGAGAGAACTTTGTGTGATTCGTGTCTGTCGATCCAAGCAGGGGATATGTGTCAGAAAATTCTCGTATTTGGTGATATCGTACTCTGGGAGGAAGCAAACAATGTTGAGTAAAGAACTCCTGAAGGCCCGAAGCCCAGAGTTCACCTGGACCATTGATCGAAGTGGACACATGTCGACAGATCTAACACTTTGGAAGGTTTGTACTGTTGTGAATCTCAGAACGCCTGAAGCACGGAGTCCCAAAGTAAATCTAAACCATCTAAATTGAAAGGACACATGGTGCCAGATCTCTCACTTTGGGGACTTAACACTTCAGGGATTTGTAATGTTAAGCATCTCAAAATTCCCAAAGCCTGGAGTCCCAAAGTAAATCTTAGTTGTCTAAATCAAAAAGACACACGGTGCCACATCTCTCACTTCAGGAACTTAACACTTCAAGGATTTGTATTGTATACGTTCTTGCTCCCATTTATGTCTATTTATCCCCTCCCTGCCATATTTGGTCCCCTTATTAGTTTATTAAGCTTCCAAACTGGTTTAGCATTCTGCTAGATTATGAAATTTGGTCTATCGAGCTTCCTTGCAACTTTTTGTGGTGCCATAATCCTTTAAGGAAATAAGATTATCATGCCTGTAATAAGAGAATTCTATAAGCTCTTATAAATGATAAAATGATTTTGAAATTTGAAAATGATTTATGAAAAACTGTTAATTGTAAATGATAAAATGATTTTGAAATTTGAAGAGTTTTATAAAATCTATCGTTCTTTGTATAGATCTGTTTATATAGAGATTATTAAAAAGTCTAATGGAATTTATCACCTAAAAAATCACAATAATTATTCAAATCGTTAACTTTAGCCAGTCATAAATGTCATTAACAATTTGACATTTAGAGGTTTTGAATGTAAGAGGGAAGAAACCTCTCGAAGGTCAAATTCACAGAGAATTTAATATCTTATTAATCACTTTCATGTTTCAATTAATCATGTTTTAAACATTGAATTAGCCTTAAGTACTTCGGTGTTTCGACGTTTCGGAGTTTTGGATGTAGCATGATAGAAATACTTGGAAGGCTGAATTCCCGAAATTAATACTTAATCATGATTAATTAAAGTTATTTAAATGTTTTATTAACTCTTTAAAACACTTTTTACTTTTTGTAATATTCATTACTTTGGGGCTTTGATACTTTGGTGGTTTGCAAAATCGATCTTTGTTAAAAATCCTAAAGGACAATCTCCTGGAGTAATGTGGCAGAGATGACACCATTATTGATGACGTGTCAAGAAATGAAAGGTGACACGTGTCACTTGAAAATGTAGGAATCATTTGATGGAAGTGTTAAAAATAAGTGCCATGTGTCAACCCGAGAAAATATTTTTAAGACACGTGTCCTATGACGCGTTCGTAAGTCCTTTAGGAATTATCATGAGTGACTGTCTTAGGGACTTCAGAGTTTCTGGGTTTTAGTTGTTTATATTTGTTGGAATACCAGAAGCGCGAAGCTCTGAAGCGACCGTTAACGACTTTCTTTTAAAACTCGGAAAGTTTCTAAACTTCAGAGATCATTAGTACCATTCGATCAAATTAGAGTAACACATCAACGATAGACATTGTAATCTCCTTATTGAAGAACAACGACCCTTGGATTTATTTTTAAAAAAGACAATTCTTTAAGTTTTTTCTTTTTTTGGGTAAAACTTTTATTTCTAAGAAGCAAAATCTGAAGTTCAAAAGCTCAAAATTATACATGTTCCAACAGGCATGACCACTTTTCTAGACTCAACACACTCCAAGAGAAGAGTGGGATCAGCTAAAGATTGCATCGAAACGACCACTTCCTCAACCACTGGTTGAATAGGTTGTGGGACAACATGGTCTAAAGGCACATCACTCCCCAAAAGAGGAGTGGGATCGGCCAAAGATTGCATCGACATGACCACTTTATCTACCAATGGTTGTATAGGCTGTGAGGAAACCTCAGAAGACTCAGAATCAGAAGAGCTTGCAGAGAGGGACCACAATCTTTGTGCCTCTGGAAGGCCAGAGAATAAATGAGTAAGGTGATCTCCCTTGCAAAGCTTACAACATAACTTAGGCTTATTCCCTATCCATCTAGGTTTCTCAATAGAATCAATGCCCCCAACATGAATACGAATGGTTGGTTTCTTGTCTTCAACATGACTCACAGAGGTTGTTGACAACTCTCCAACATGACTAAAATAGGTTGGTGATATATCACTTGTATGAATCGCTTTGACGAGACTTGTTCCCCCGACATGACTTGAAGTGGTTGGTTTCACATCTCCAACATGACTTGTAGAGATTGGTTATTGGTTGATAACATGACTCTCAGAGGCTAGAAACCTATCGCCAATATGACTAGCAGTGACTGGACATTTTACCCCAACATGACTTGCAGAGGTTGGGTGCATGCCACCAACATGACTTGCAGAGGCTGGGTGCACATATCCAACATGAATTGTAGAGGTTGGTGACAAATCTCCAACATGAATATCATAGGTTGGTTGTTTCTTCTTCCTATTCTTCCTCTTTCTATTTCATTTAGACTTCTGGTTACGAGTAGCTATACTTTCACTAGAGAAGGAAGAAGGAGGAGGAGAAGCATTTTATGATTAAGGAACATCAACATGATTCCCATGATATAAGGTTCATATATGAGAAGTATCAAGAGCATTAGGGACATTTGGAATGGTCCCACATTCAACCCAGGAATGTACAAAGTGGCCATCAAAGGGACACCAACATTTCCAAAGAAAGGAAAAGCACAAAATCCTCTTGTGAAGGAGTTCCTTGGTTGGTATCGTCAGTAAATTTTTCCATGAAGATATTATGCATAGGTTCTTTCATTGCGGGATATTTCAAGTCTGCCAAATTCTCACACACTGACTCTAGTGAACCAGTGGTATAAAAAACAACACTTATAAAGAGGCGACTCCATGTTTCTAAGCGGAAGACCAAAAAAATCTCATGATTGGCGAAGTGGATGGTCTACCACCTTAATTCATAGACCCAAATAAATGATTGAATAACTCACTATGGAAAACTAGGGAGCACATAGAACACCACTAAGAATAGAATCCTAAAAAGATACAAACCAAACGAACTTCCCTTCTAAACGCTTCCGACCCAGGGAGATCAAGTCTTTATTGACCAAATAATTCACAAAGGGAAACAACTGGCTAGAAGAAGCAGTTACCCAAACCTCTGACCGACGGTCCCTTCGGGTGTCACCCAAAGAGTACAGAGTATGCCTTAGGTACCCCGATACACTCCTCGCAGTCACATGTGTGTCAACCTATATAATGGAAACTAAGCCACCAAATTGTAATCAACAACCAAGGGGGTACATTTGAAAACTAGGTGAGTGTATGGGAAGGGTAACTAATCATGAAGATCCTCCTGAGGCATGAAATGCAACAAGGCCATAATCATTCTTAGAGTACCTTGCATGGATCCAAGTGTCTCAAAGGTCTAACACAATTCGGGCCAGTAATTCTACAGGATTCACCCCCAATACACACTCTCCCAAACGCTTTGTTGGGATTAAGAGTGGATATATATGTCATCGTCCTCTATGCAGCCTCGTGTTTGAATCCCATGTGAGAGGAGCTTCCTAGATTGAGTAATTACAAGGTGGATTTTTCACACCCTAGAACCGACACCTAAGTTGAGTTTGGGTTGGCCTAGGAGAGTTTACCTCCACACACCTAATCCAAGGCCCTAGACTAATCTATTGGTGAACCCTAGAAAAAGTGTTCCTAATATATTTTAGATTAGCACGTTCATTTTAGGGGCTTTTATTACTCAATGAATGAAAGTGCAACTTATGTTGTTTGAGAATTTTGCAAAAATTAAACTCATTAGAACACTGGAAAAGAATACTTTACACTAATCCTTCAAATGAAAAAGAGTTTCAAGAAACAAAATGCATGAACAATCCTTCAAACATAAATATGCAATCTTTTCTCCTTTCGATGCAAAATGCACAATGCAACTTTCGAGTGAAACAAAAAAGAAAATGAAAGGATTTTCTTTCTTATATTTATTTTGAAATGATTTCAATATGAGAATAAAACATAACACCATGATAATTTCTTTTTCTTTTTCAAATAACAATGCAAAGCAAATGCAAAGAAAGAAAGAGACCTAAAAAAATAGGTTTTTTTTTTTTTTTTTTTTTTTTT
>JZKD02S2065353.1:25597-41654 GCA_000966675.3 Picea glauca
CATCAACTTCCCGGGGTCGTAACTTTTGCATACGATCTCCGTTTTAGGCATGTGATAGCTCGTTGGAAAGGTATCGTCGAGGAGATTAATTTTGGGGGCTCAATCATGCCTTTGGATATCATTGAGAACCTTGATCTCAAAAAACCTTCATTTGGACCCTCAAAATGGCCCCGGAAGTTAAAACTTGCTAAAAATAGTAAATTGCCAAAATTGCCAGAAAAATGTTTTGAGCCATTTGGAAAAGGTGGGTGGCCACCGATATCCACCTGGATCAACTTGGTTTTTCAAAGGTCCTCTTGTTAGGTTTGTTCAATAAGGGCATCCAACCTAGTCTATTCACAAGGTTCTCTTGTAGAGTTTGTTCAAGTAGGGAAGACTACTTGGGTTGATACTAGGTTTCGAGTAAATCCAAGACGATGAAAAAAGGAGGGATTTTTCAAATGTTACTCGCTTTCATGAAAATTTCAAAATTGTGAATTAACCCCACATGGTTTTGCATACAAATTAATTTAACCCCACATTGTTTCTCATGCAACCATAAAAACTTTTCAGAGGAGACAAGAGTTTGACTTATTATATGATTAACCACGAGAATTACCTCTTAATTACCTTTCAATTCATTTCTTATCCATTGTATATTTGGGAGGTGGTAATTTCTTAAAGGCGTTGGCTAGTTGTTCTCCGAAATGGGTTTTTTCGTCGGAATCCAAAAATATAAATTTACACGAATCACTATTTTTTGTTGTTCAAAATCCATTTCTGAATGCAAAAATGGATTCAACATGTTGAAAAACTCTGAGGGCACTCAGATTCTACAGAAATAATCACTTAAATCTACGAGTCCAACAATTTCTCGTCGGATTTCAGACAAATATCCCAAGAAAAAATCTTCATTTCGTAGAATCTTAAGCTTACAACATTTCTTAAATGAATAGCAACTAAAAAATATAACTTATTGACAAATAAATATTAAATATTTTCAAAAGTTTACATTTTGTATTTGCACATCAAAAACTTAATAATATACAATACAAACTCTTAAGATTAGATAGTCAAAATCCCTAAGAAGAACTAGAACTATGTTGCAATTCTTATATCAATTTGGAAGTAGTGAAAGGTGTTTTAAAATATACTTAAGTGATGAGCAATCACCACTTATGAAGATGTGGTACGTCATTTATGATGTATGCATATACCACACAACCCGATTTAACCACCCTGATGGCTCAACCATAGAACCAATAACAATCCCATTCTGGAGGCACAATGACCCTTTAAATGAACAACCACATGATGTCAATGAATCAAACCCTAGATGTTGGAGATTAATATCTTTGTAAGATGCTTATGTTAAGGATATTAATATTATTTAATGTGGAAATGAATTGATTATGTATTTATTTTGATAGAAGAAAAATGTAAAGTTTAAATATCTTACATTTTTGTAAGATGTTTATGTTAAGGATATTAATATTATTTAATGTGGAGATGAATTGATTATGTATTTATTTTGATAGAAGAAAAATGTGAAGTTTAAATATTTTTGTAAGAGGTTTATGTTAAGAATATTTATATTATTTGAAGTTTATGTTAAGAATATTTATATTATTAATGTGGAAATGAATTATATATATGTATATATATATATATATATATTAATAATATTTATATATACAAATTTAAATTTAAATTCAATTTTTTTTAAGATATTAATTTATAATATAATGTTAAAATTCATAATCTTCATTTTCTACTAATTAAACATTATTTTGATTCAAATTCTAAAACTAAAATAACAAAATTGTATTGAGTGCCATTCGATTTCCCATTAGAACATAAATTGGAAAGCGCCTTTACAGTCCTCGTGGAAATCGGTAGCATCTTCTTGTGGATGCATTCGTCGATAAGCACTTGAAAGGAATGCCACTGATTTAGAGGCCAGAAAATAACCTGCACATCAATGGCAATAACTCGGTGTAAAACTATACGATGGTGTTGCTTATTCGGTTAATGCGGAGGGTTGTTATATCTATCACTGCAACTCCTAAAACACAAAAACCAAATAGGCTGCTCCATGATCTCCAAACCAAGGGCTGTTTTAAGGATGAGCTCCACATTTTCCCTCTAAAGTCATGTACATATTTCCATCTCTTGCAGGCTTGCATTCAAAATAGAGCAGTACCAGATGGTAAACTCATCCACTCTCACATCAACCAGACGGGATTCATGGCAGATAGGCTTTTGTATAACACACTCATTAACATGTATGTCAAGTGCGGAACTCTGTTGGACGCTCGCACAGTTTTTGACCAGATGCCTGAAAGAGATGTGTGCTCATGGACTGTGATGATTGCAGCTTATGCAAGGCATGGTATGGTCTTGCTGAAGAGGCATTAACCCTCTTCCATCAAATGCATCCGGCAGGGGTTCAACCCAATCAATTCACTTTTTCTGGTGTTGTTTCCGCATGCGCCAAGTTGGCATCTCCGGAACAGGGTGTGAAGATCCACCAACAGATAATTAGAAGGGGATTTCAGTCCCATGTTTCCGTGGTGAATGCCCTCGTAGACATGTATGCAAATTTTGGGGAAATAGAGAAGGCTTGTGAATTGTTTGTGAAAATGCATCAAAGGTCGATTGTATCGTGGAATGCCATGCTTGCAGGATATGCACAGAATGGTCTTATTGATAAAGCCTTTTCACTCTTTATCCAAATGCCTGAGCGAGATGAGATGTCATCTCCTGGACTACAATTATTGCAGGTCTTGCACAGAAGGGTTTAATGGATGAGGCCGCAAAACTTTTAAGGAAATGCCTCACCCAAATATAGTCTGATGGAATGCAATGATTGCTGGATATGCACAAAATGGGTTAGTTAACGAATCCCTCGAACTCTTTAAGGAAATGCCTCAGCAAGATGTTGTTTCCTGGACTGCAATGATCACAGGATTTGCACATAATGGGCTTGTTGACGACACCCTTAAGTTCTTTAAGGAGATGCCGCAACAAGATGTGGTCTCATGGAATGCAATGATTGCAGGATTTGCACAAAATGGGCAGGATGAGGAAGCCTTGAAACTTTTCCAACAAATGCAAGTGGCAAGAATCAAGCCAAACTCAAAAACCTTTGCCAGTATTGTTTCAGTATGCGTCGACTTGGTAGCTTTGGATCACGGCATGAAGATCTTTGTTCTGGCTACCACCAGATTCGTATGAAAGAGGTAGACATTCCTAAGACTGCCTTTAGAACTCATGAGGGCCACTATGAGTTTTTGGTCATGCCCTTTGGCTTGTGTAATGCTCCCTCCACTTTCCAAAACCTCATGAATCATGTCTTCCGTCCTTTTCTTTGTCATTTCGTCTTAGTTTTTTTTGATGATATCCTCATCTATAGCAAAACCTCAACAGACCATCTTGCTCATGTGGATCGAGTTCTCCATCTACTCTTTCAACACCAACTTTTCCTAAAACAATCTAAATGTGCTTTTGGCGCCTCAGAAATCAAGTACTTTGGTCATTTTGTTGGCAAGGACGGTGTCAAGGTGGATCTTAAAAAGATTAAAGTTATGCAATACTGGCCTCAACCAAAGACTCTCAAATGCTTGCATGTATTTATGGGCTTAACAGGTTATTATCGCAAGTTTGTTAAGAATTATAGAAAGATTGCGGCACCTCTCACTGCACTCCTTAAAAAGAATTATTTCACTTAAACTCCAGCAGCGGCTCAGGCTCTTCAAACCTTGAAGATGGCCATGTGCACCACTCTAGTCCTGGCCCTTCCTGATTTCACAAAGACCTTTGTCCTGGAATGTGATGCTTAAGGGAAAGGAATTGGGGTTGTCCTTATGCAAGAGGGTCGTCCTTTGGCCTTTACCAACAAACAACTGTCTGAACGAAATTTGGGCAAATCAATCTATGAAAAGGAAATGTTGGCTATTCTGCATGTCATTGATCTTTGGCGCCCTTATCTATTGGGGCAACGCTTCCAAATTAAGACAGATCATCAAAGCCTCAAGTATTTTCTGGAACAACGCATTTCCTCCCCAGAGTAACAAAAATGGGTGACTAAGCTCTTTGGATATGATTATGAGATCATTTACAATAAAGGCAAAGACAATGTGGTTGCGGATGCACTTTCTCGAAAATATGAAGATGAAGGGTCCCTTTTTTCTCTCTCCTTCATTGTACCAGATTGGCTCCAACCCGTTCGCTAGGAATGACTACAAGATCCCAAAAGTCTGCATCTGATACAACAATTGCAGTCCAATTCTCCAATTTCCCCAAGGTACTCTTGGCTCCATGATGAGCTTTGATACAAAGGTCGTTTGTATTTAAGTAAACAGTCAAAAATTAAATCCACGGTACTTTCTGAGCTTCATGCTACACCCACAGCTGGGCACTCCGGGTTTACCAAAACCTATGACAGGGTCAAACGTTCCTTTTTCTGGGATTGTATGAAACATGACGTTCGTAATTTTGTGGTTGAATGTGATGTGTATTAACACAACAAGGGAAAAACAGTCAAATATCCTGGCACACTACAACTGCTTCCGATTCCACCTACTATTTGGCGAGATATCTCTATGGATTTTATTGTAGGCTTACCTAAATCGAGTAATAAATCAGTGATCATGGTGGTAGTTGATCACCTTTCCAAGTAAGCTCATTTTTGTGCTCTTCAACACCCGTTTACAACATTCACTGTGGCTCAACTTTTCATGGATCAGGTCTTCAAGTTTCATGGCATGCCATATTCTATTGTTTATGATCGTGACCCAACTTTCACCAGCAATTTTTGGCAAGAATTGTTCAAGCTACAAGGCACCCAATTACATCTCAGCACAACTTATCATCTCCAGACTGATGGTCAAATTGAAGTTGTCAACAAGTGTTTGGAAACATATTTGAGGTGTTTTGCATCGGAAAAGAAAAATCAATTGGCTCAATGGTTACCACTCGCTGAGTGGTGGTACAACACTTCATACCATACAACTACCCGCATGACTCCTTTTGAAGTGGTATATGGACAAAAGCCACCTTCAGTTCTCTCATATTTACCAGGTGTCTCGAAGGTCCAGGCGGTTGACCAAACACTTACGGTTCAAGAGGCTATTCTCCATACCCTCAAAGAGATTTTGGTCATGGCCCAGAATCGCATGAAGCAACAAGCAGATCAAGGTCACTCTGAACGTCAATTTGCAGAAGGAGATCAGGTGTTTCTTCGACTGCAACCTTACAAGCAAAATTCCCTTAAGGCTAACCATTGTCAGAAACTGACACCCAAATTTTATGGTCCTTATACCGTTCTCAAGCGTGTGGGACATGAGGTGGCCTATCAGTTAGCTTTGCCCAATCATTCTAAGCTACATCATGTTTTTCATGTTTCCTGCTTAAAGAAGGTGATTGGAACAAAGTGTTAAACTCAAACCAACCTTCCTGAGTTGGACGAAGAAGGATCCATTTGGTTACAGCCACAAGCAGTTTTGGACCAGCGTGAGAGTCGTCTGCGTCAACGAACCATCAAGGAAGTGTCAGTCCAATGGAAAGATACAACCCCAACAGATGCCACTTGGGAACCAACTACCATTCTGCAACAATTTCCACATCTCAAGCCTTGAGGATAAGGTTGTTTTTAAGGGGGAGGACATGTTAGGGACCTAACCCCTCACGTAGGTAGAATAATATATTCCAATGTGATAAAGGTCAAGATTAATAAGGTCTAGCAATAATGAAGAATAAGTCGAATGTAACAAGACCTAATAGAAGCTTCCACTTCTAGAAGGATCTTCCTCTAGATAGTTCTTTTGATAGACAGATTTAGTATAAATAGGAGTTGAGGGTATGAGAAATTTTGTCTTGGATATTATTGTAAAAGAGCTCTGCTCGACTGGAGGTTGCCCCCTCGAAGAGGCAAGTGAACATTGCTCTTAGTAATCAAAGTGTTCATTCTAATGTTATTTTGGTATCATATTGGTATTATTGTGGTGTTATTCTGGTTATATTGTTGTTCATTTGCCATTTCTAGCATTTTATTTTTGTTCTTCATACTTTTTATATTTAGAATATTACAAAATGATATTTACAATGGAGGGGACAACCACTTATGGCTTAAGAAAAATACTTATTCATAAAGTGCCCATTAACAGGGCCACCAAAAACTTCAGAATCCTCCAAGTTCTGTAATTTATACGTATTATTTTGAAAAACTTCAGAAATCTTGAAAGGACCAATCCACAAGGCTTTGAATTTACCATGTTTGTCTTTGTCTTGTTTGGGTGCATCCCACTTGAGCACCAGATCTCCCAGCTGGAAATATTCTTTGTTTACCTTTTTATCAAAAGCTTGTTTAATCTTATGTTGATGGCTTTGTGCTTTATCAAGGAGTTGCTCCCTGCTCTGTTGTACTTCTACTAGCTATTGTATCCTTCTGACCATATCATATGGTTCTCCTAGTTGATCCTGAAGGAACTTTTCCATAGGCAAGGCAAGCTGAGTAGGAAAAATAGCTTCAATCCCATATACAGGTTGAAAGGGGGAAATACCAAGTGATCTCTTTGTAGTAACTCTATCAGCCCATAAGGCAAATCTCAGCTTTGAGTCCCATGCTTTCTTGTTGTCTTCTAGTAACTTTTTGATGATCTTTATAAGGCTCTTGTTAGAAGATTCTGCTAAACCATTACCTTGGGGGTAATAAGGGGTAGAATGAATTAATTGAATCCCATAGTTCTCACAAAACTTTACTTATGGTTCAGATTTGAAAGAGGCAACATTATCAGTAACAATCTTGCTTGGACAACCAAATCTTGACATAATATCTTCAAGAAAACCAATGATTACCTTGTGTGAAGCACTCCTTGTAGGAATGGATTCTATCCACTTGGAGAAATAGTCAGTTGCAATCAAAATTCACCAGTGTTGACCACTTGATGCTGGATGAATTTCCCCACTAAAGTCAAGTCCCCACTGCTGGAAAGGACTAGAAACCACCACAGGCTTCAGAGGCAAATATTTCAGTCGTTGCTTTCCTAAAAACTTCTGACATTTGTCACAATCCCTAATCTTTGCACAAACATCAGTAAAAAGGCTAGGCCAAAAATACCCAGCTCTGAGGATATTATATGTTGTGGTTCTCCAAAAGTGATGACCCCCACACAAGTTGTCATGAAAATCAGCCATGGCCTTTTAAGCCTCCTGTGGATCTAGACATCTCAAGAGAAGTCCTAGAGGGTCTTTCCAATACAATATATGATCAATGAGACAATATCTGATTGCCTTTAGTTTCAAAGCTTTCACCTTGTTCTTCTTCAAACCATCAGAAGGCTGCAACTTTTGCATAAAATAAATGATGTCTTTGTACCAAGTGCATTTTTCCAAGTTGGAAATGATATGAGAGCTTTTGACAAAGATATTAGTTTGTTGATTTTCAGAGTTTAGGTTCATGAAATTAACCCCCGGTGCTTTGCAATTTGATTCAACCAGCAATCTAGCTAAACCTTGCCCTTTCACCAACTTAGTAGGCTTCATTTCAAGGTCAAACTCCAGAATTTTGGCAATCCACTTGCTCCTCTTTCCATCTATGTCAGGTTGGATAAGTAGTTCATTCACAGAGGTTGATGGGACATAGGCAACAATCTTGGAATGCAGAATGTATACCCTAAAGGCTTTAAGGGCTTTAACCAAAGCATAAGCCTGCTTCTCCATAATATCATACCTCATCTCTGCATCCCTCAATGACCTGCTCAAAAAGGAAAAAGGTTGCTTCATCCCATCTATGTTTTTCTGAAAAATGATAGCAGTCAATGTGTCATGTGAGGCAAAAGAGAATATTAGAAATTCCTTTGAATAATCAGGGATGATGAAAACATGTGCTTTGGTCAATGCTTGTTTTATTTGGTCAAAAGGACTATGTCGTGTCTGTCCTTGTGGTTAGTTTTGCTACTGGTGACTGCCATTGCGTAGGCCAGTCTTTGATAATCCAGTCCACTTCCTCCCTCGTGACGCAATACTACATATTTAGCCACTCATTTTTGGGATCCCTTGTGGCTTGGATCCATACATGACGTTGGGATTCCTTGAATTTGGCTATCCCCTCTGTCTCATGTGCTACCTCCATAGGTATGCAACACACATTTGTTGTGCGTTGTTGGATTTCTTCTAACAACATGGAAAACACAATGTTGTTTTCCTGTTGTGTCTTGTTGTCCTTTGCTTGCCAGAGAGACTCGTACCTGGCCGCATAACATTTTTCGATCCTGTCCAAAAATGTTGAGAACTTGGGATCCTGCCGCCCTGCCAAGGCTATTAATATTATTAACCACGAGTAATGGAACTTGGTTCCATTGTCCTACGCGTCGTGACAGTCAAGTAGAAACTAGTTCAACAAGTACGACGCTGAGTTGAACATCATTCCCTTAGAGCACTGCACTACCACTGCGATCACACCTGCTAGCACTTCCTCTCTGCGACATTTTCTTTGCAACTTGCACACCATCAACTTGCTTGTGAACCTTGTTGCATTGTCATTAATGTATTTGATGAAAATGCCTCTGTTTCCCCTGGTCATGCCGAATTGCACTTTAACTTGTTCCACCAATTCTTTCTCGCACACTTTGTTATCTAGATACTCTTATGGTTGCGCGCCAAATGTGAGCAGTCATGTTATCTTGGAAATCGATGTCACGTCGATCTACACTAGTCTATCCATCCATAGGATACCTCCATGGACCCAGGCGACCAGTTGTTTGATGCAAAGGCCGACATTCTTACCGCACCCAAAGTGCGGTATGTCCAAAAGATTCATAATCCCTGAGTTATAAATTCCCATGATCCACTGCATGGGCTCCAACACTAGTCATTCTAGGTGTCCAATTTCCACTGTGTTAATCAAATAGTTGTCCTCGTCCAACTATGGAATTTTGGTCGCGTCGCGTACGTCATGGTTCAAATACCTAATCTTGGGTACCTTTCCCAACATGTCGTCAACAGTTGGGACTGCGTCTGGGAGAAAAGGAAGGGTAATATCCATGCTGTCATATGCCTTTGTTTTCTACCCCGCAACAGATGTGTATGCCTCTGCCTTGTCTATGTCTTCTTCATCCTTGCCGGACTCTGGTCGGTCAATGATTTCTTCAACCAACACTTCATCTTGTGTCTGGGACTGTCGCGGTCCCACTATGTCATGAGGTTTTGCAGGTGCTTCGGGGTTAGGGTTCAAAGCACCGTTCCCGACCCCGGATCTCTTCCCTATCTTTCCTTGTTGCGTTGTACGAAGCTCTTCCTCAACCTGCGTTGGGAAAAAAAATTTGGATCTGAGGTGGTAACATCCTCGAGCTTGACTATATTCTTCGGTTGTTGCATTCTTTCCTTGTGCCTTTGGCCCTGTCGTGTAACCCGGACGAACTATCCTGGCGAACCAAACTTTGGTGGAGTCATCTTTTCTAACTTTCACAACCTATCTTGCTACTTCGTCAATCGGTAACTAGGGCACAAACTCTTTTTCTCTCTCTCAGGTCCAAATTTTGCTAAGTGTTGAATACTATATGCTTTCCGCCTTTTGATAGACCGAGTTGTGTTCACTTTTCACTTTTTGTGTGCATTTGCGCCGACTTCACTTTTTACTGCACGCGGTCTTCTAATGTCTTTCGTGGTAATTACTGCACGCAACTTTTCCCAGTGTTTTTGTATTTTCTTTCTTTTCTAATTTTGTATTTTCTTTTCCTTCTTTTTCTCATTTCTATTTTTTTTTGTCATTTTTCTATTCTAGCTTCTACTATATTACACTATGTATATGTATGTCCCACTGCGATGGAACTTTCAAGCTCCAGGAGGTCGATTGTCCCTGTACAGTTTCAGTCGACTACCATTGATCATTCCCTTGAGTTATGTTCCTGCCAGATCCTTTAGCTATACATATCCCCCATCTGTGACAGTCTTTACTTTGTATGGCCCCAACCAATGCATTCTAAATTTACCAGGATGTTGAAAAAATTTACTGTCATAAAGCAAGTCTAGGTCCCCTTCCTTGAAACTCTTCCTCTTGATATGTCTATCATGCCAGGATTTTTCTCTGGCTTTCTATACTTCTTGGTGAAATCCTTCCAGAATCCTATCCTCTTCCATTTCCATTAGTTGATTCAACCTCTCCTTCACTGCGCCTCTTTCTATCATGTCGGTGATTGTTTCTATGCACAGACTAGGTACCAAAAATTCCAATGGTACTATTGATTCTTGCCCATACACCAACTTGAATGGTGTATGTCCTGTCAACTTCTTGCATGTAGTCATGTATGCCCATAGTATTGCTGGTATTTTAAAATCCCAATCATCCCTATTGACATTGCAGATCTTTGTCAGAGCGTTCTCCAAGATTTTATTGAAGGATTCTACTATTCCATTTGCCTGGGGATGATATGGTTTACTCTTCTAGTGATAAACTTCAAACTCCTCATTCATAGCCCTGATAGTACTATTGATAAAGTGAGTACCTTGGTCACTCATCAAAATTCTTGGACATCCAAACCTGGTGATCACTTACTCAAAAAAGAAGTGTGCTATTGTCTCTGCATTGTAGTCTTTGACTGGTGTTGCTTCTGCCCATCTTGTTAAATATTCTATCGCAGTGATGATATATATCTCTCCTGACCTTTTTGTTGGTGGATGGATTGGCCCAACAAATTCTATTGTCCATTTGTCAAATACCTACAAGATTACTTATGGTCTCAGGGGCATCTCATCCCTTCTGTTAGGTTTACCAATCCTCTGACAAACATCACATTTCTGGCAATATTCCTTATCATCTCTGTGAATTGTTGTCAACCATAGTCTTGTGCACAACACCTTTTGCACGGTAGTTTTTCTTGCATAAATTCCTCCAGCTATTTCCTCATGAGACTATGCTAAAATTCTAGACCTTTCATGTTCTAGTACACACCTTCTCAAAATGTTGTATGTGCCCATTTTATATAAGTGTCCTACAATCAATTGATAGTCTGCAGCTCTGACTACCAGATTCTTCTTCTGCGCAGTGCTAAATTCTTGTGGCGCAATCCCTGTGTTCAAGCATTCAATTATATCAGCAAAATATTCATCAACTATTTGTACTGAAAACAACTGTGCATCAGGGAAGTTGTATTCCAAGTTGGTAGCTTCCTCTCCATTAGTGACCCTTGATAGATGATCAGGTCCTACATTCAGCTTTCCTGGTTTAAATATTACTTCAAAGTCAAATTCTTGGAATAACAACAACCATCTATATATCCTCCCCCCTAACATTGGCTTGTTGACTAAATATTTTAGGGCAGAATGATCTGTGAACATTTTAAAGTGCTTACCCAATAAGTAGTTCCTGAACTTTTGAAGTGCATATGCCATGGATAAGCCTTCTCTTTCGGTGGTATTATAGTTCTTCTCTAATTCTGACAATTTTCTGCTTGCAAATGTTATAGGGTGGTCTAAATCCCCTGCTCACGATTGCACCAGAATTGCTCCAAGTGTTATGGATGATGTATCTACTTGCACATGAAAATTCTTTTCCCAATCCGGGAATATTAGAATAGGTGTTGTGACCATTTTTTATTTTAAGGTATCCAACCCTTGTTGACAGTCCTCATTCCACTGAAATATGATATCCTTCTTTAGCTATTTTTTCATGGGCGTAGTAATCTGCACATACCCCTTTATGAATTTTCTATAATAGCATGTATGTCTCGGTGTTGCTCTCAACTGTCGCACTGATTTTGGTGGTGGTAAATTGACAATGACTACAATCTTAGCAGGATCCACTAGTAAACCTTGTTTACACATTATATATCCCATCAGTATTCCAAAAGGTGTCCCAAAAATGCATTTCTTGATATTCAATGATATCTGGCACTTCCTGCATCTCTCCACTATTAACGTTAACACTTTTGCATGGTCCTTTAACAGACTATATACAGTCCAGGCATCCAGATATACTTCTAAGAACTGATGTATAAACCCTTTAAAAGCAACTATGACGACTCTTGAAAATATGGTTGACGCATTCTTCTTCCCAAAAGGCATGATTGTGTACTCGTAGGATCCCCATTCTGTGACAAAAGTTGTCTTATACCTGTTTTATGGAGCTATCTTGATCTGATGGTAACCTGAGAATCCATCTGTAAATGAATGTGCTTCTTGGCCTCCCACATTATCTAAGACTTCATCTGTGAAAGGGGTAGGAAAATGGTCATGTAGGCAAGCATCATTCAACTTTATCAAATCTACACAAATCCTTATCCCCCCTTGCTTATTTTCTGGCACTACCATGGGACTTATACATTCATATTCCTCTATTGGTTCTATGATACCAGCTTCCAACATTCTGTCAATTTCAGCCTTCACTTTCTGCTTATACATTGGGTTAAGTCTATAAGGTCTTTGTCTAACAGGTCTTGCCTCAAGTTTGAGAGATATCTTCATCTCTCCTAACTCTCGTACTATGCCTTTCATCTCTTTAAATATTGTGGAGAACAGGTCACTGTATTCGCGTAGTAACTCTGTTATCCTTTCTACTGTTTGTTCATCCCAATAGTCCCCAATACTTGCCATTTTAGGGTTATCAGTGGTCCCAATGTTGACTTTCTTCACCTTGATAGGTGCAACAAATACTTCAGACTCCAAATATGGACCTTCCACCTCTCTTTCTCTTTTAATTTATGTAATTTGAATGTTTCACAGATCATCCTCCTCTGGTGCCTCTTCTTCCACATGATAGCATGACAATAGTTCCTTGATTGTCTTTCTATTCTATTGTTGATAATCTGTCATGATTTCAACCTCTGGTTCATCAATAAATATCACCCCTCTTATCTATTTTAGTGCTAGGTTACTATAAAATTTTGTTGTAATGTTGTCCATTCTGCAGTGTCTTTGTGCATTTCATGGTCTACATACCAGTTTTATGGATTTCCTTCCAATGTATGGATGAAGTGATGAGGCCATTACTCTAGTGGTATCATCCTCCAATGTGTCCCGCACTTCTCCAATTGTTCTTTTGGTGTTTCTTTCTCATCATACCTCTACATTTTATTGCTGCCATGTTCTGCGTTGAATCTAATGCGTAGTAATCTCTTACATTGGTACCAATCTTGAATTGTTTTTTTATGCGCACCCCACCATCTTGCAAGTGTAGCCTTGAGTGCGATATCTAAGGATAAGATCCTCTGAGTCTCTTATACTTCATCTTCATATTTGGTAAGAAATTCCTCTAGATCATTTACTCCATGAAAAATGGGAGGTTCTCTTATCTTTGTGCCAACCCATCTTACTACACAATCTATTCTTGCGCACCTTCTTGTGGAGACTTCATGTAATCTTTGTTTCTAATTCTCCAAACCTATATCTAAGTCATAAGCACATGATGTGATGCTTCTCCAACTAAGTACCCCATCTGCAGTTGGGTTAACATAATCTTCTTTGTGCGCGTTCGTTATGTACAATTGGTTTATTTCCTCCAAGTCCAGACAAGTTGGTTCTACGAACCTTTGTCCTTTTGATGGATCTAATGGTGCAATGACTATGTATTCTCCTAATTCAAACGTCATATTCCTTGTATTCAAGTTGATTATGATCTAGTTATCAAATTCCTAATCCAGTACAAGCAATGTTGGATATGGCATTGTACCATCTACAATCTCTATTACTTCAAAGTCTGCCTTAGTGCACACTCCATCCAGATCTACTGTCACACCTTTAAGCCTTCCAATTGGTAGAACTTTGTGTTGATTTACTAATTTCAACTGGACAGGTGAATAGCCTAGGGTGGTCTCTCCCATGCACTACCATGTCTTCTTGGGTAACACAGTTACCTCGGAGCCTAATTCCAATATAATATCCCCCATATTGAAATCTCCAATGTTGGCATTCAGTCTGAATTATCTACTTGTCCTACTTCTTGTATGGAGGTGATTGATTGTTTTCTGCTCTAGTTTCCCCTCTACCTCTGTGTTACATCTTTATAACATATTTTTCAAAACTTTAACAAAGGATGGATCATCCAGTAGCTTAACACAAGATTGCAGAAGTCTTTATGGTACTTACTTGCCCTACAGGTTGTGCTTCATTGGTGTGGTCCATTGATGAATGAATCTCATACATTGATATGTTCTGAGTATGCTACACAACTAATGTATACACAACATCTTGTTTGAGAAAATCCTACCTGGCCTCCTTGAATGTTTCTCTTTCTTTCTGTGCATCGAACTGCTTTTGTGGTTCAGTATTCCTCTTCACCCATTGGTGTTGTTTTGGATCCTGTCTCACTACATCATTTCCTATCTTAGCACCTCCTCGTGTGACTGTGTTGACGTTTCTTCCATCATCCCTAGCTTCTGTAGAGATCCACTGAACATTCTGGTTTTTCTGATTCCTGTTTTCTTGATTTTTTCCCAAAAGTGTTGGGCATTCTTCTATGTCATGGTTTGTTGCACGACGATACATACATGTCACAGGTGGAAGTGGACATTCACCTGCATAATGTCCTAACTATTGGAAGTTGTGGCATACTACTAGACCTTTGTCTCTCCAAAATCCTCCTCTACCTCGTCCTCCACCTTTGTAGCCAGTTCAATATCCTCGTGTTTCATTGTACTGAGGCACCTGATTATACTCCATGGGGTTATATTGTGGTTGCACATTGTTATAATGTGGTTGCACAATGTTATACTACTGTTGCGCAGTGTTGTATGGAGGTGGTACCTGTTTAAACTAAGGTGCAACTTGCCCTATCATTATTTATTCCTGCACCCTATACGTATCTGAAGTTCTTTCCCTCATTAGCTCCATCATCCTACAATCTTTATCATCATGGCCCACTGACTTGCAAAAATTGCAGTATGAGCTCTTGGGTATTTTCTGGTATTTTTGCATCATTGGACAATGATATGGATCATGCCCACATGTCTTACAAATCTCACACCATGGTCCTCCTGTTGGAAAAGGGTTTGGTACTTCTGTTGCCATGTACTGCGCAAAAGTTGGACAATCATTCTTGCGGTGTCCATATGTCTTGCATGTGGTACACCAAACAACTTCTCTTTTCTCTTTGCCCTTATTCTGGTTCAGTTGAAATGTGAGGTTCTTCAGATCCTCCTTCAATTCCTCTATTGTTGGATCTATCTTCTGATACTGGTTCTCTTCCAGCTGTAAGGCTGCCTGCAGAGCCTCTGCCTGAGTTTGAAACTTATGTTGTCTCAATGGGTATTTAAAATGTGGTAATAGTGAATTCACAAAAAGATTTCTATGTTGCGTGTCAGTATTGACATACTTCAACTTACCTTTAAGACGCTTAAAACTCTGATCAATCTCCCAAAAAAAATCACCTGGTTTTTGTCTGATTTCAATCATCTCATTCATGTACTGATCCTCTGAACTAGGCTTCTAAAATTCATTTATCAATAGCTTCTTGACATCTGCAATAGTCCTTGTTGTTCCTAGTGGAATGTTTGCAGCTAGGCTCATGTACCAATCCAGTGCGCGGTCTCTTAACGTGATAACTAACTGCACAATTTTTGTATCCTCATTTGTGATCTACTTTGCTTCCTAGATCTTCTCACAGATGAACAAATGCTTTTACGGGTCCTCGGACGACTCTCCTCAAAATTCTGGTAACCTAATGGTGGGATCATGTCCTACCATCTTGAACTGTGATGAACTACTACCTTCGTGCGGTGTAGATATTTGACTACTACTACCTGAACTGGCTCCTCCAGTGGTTGCTCCTTGTTTGGATGTACCTCATGCTATATTTCTTCCACTAAAATTTGGTTGTCTAAATGGTGGTGTTCTTTCTGGTGTATTAGTCGCACATGGGGTTATGGGTTCCACACTGACACTGACATGGATGGGAGTTATACCTTTTGTTCCTGCCCTTGGACCACCTATCTTCCTTTCATATGTTGCGCACAGGATTTCCTCAATCTGCTCCACATCCCGAAGATCCTCTACCTCTTCCTCATCACTTGCCAAGCCCTCTCTATCAGCTATGGCTCTCTTCTTATTATTCATATTATATTGGTAGGGTACTCCACTGCACGTC
>JZKD02S2065364.1:17400-52032 GCA_000966675.3 Picea glauca
TTGGACTAAAAGTTGTGGCTGACTCATCCCTTGATAGCCATAGAGGTATTAAGCAATTTCATTGGTCAATTTAGCAAAACGTTCACCTCTTTGTCTAGCTAACTTACCCTAACCCGAAGGTGACATCATACTTGTTTAAACCCTTGTTTGCTTTAAAACATTGTGGTATAGTCATCTATTTGATAGACTTTGAGTTATTGATCATATTCATAAGTTTAATTGACAAAGCGTTCTTCTCATTGTCTTCAAAATTGACCTAATAGTAGGGTTGACGTCACCCTAAATCTGCATAGTGACGCAGCAACAATATTGGTGTATGAGCACATTTATTGCATTGTGATATAACAAGGATTGATTATGTACATTGAATGCAAATATCTCTCTTGTATTTATTGAGGAAGTATTATAAGCCTTTGGTCTTTATTTGCAATCATTGACTTCGTCAATAATTACATTTCATATTGCTCATATGTATTAAAGATATTCATTGATATTTTGAAGTACTAATCACTGTATGCACATTTTAGTTTCATTTGCCTTGTCTCGCAAACAGGTGCTCTTTCAGTGAAGATAGCTCCTCTTTGACTATCTCTTTTGGCAGTAATTTGTGAAGGGAAAGTTCATCTTAACCTTTGAGCCTTACACCCTGATCCTTTTCCTTCAAAACCCCAGATTACTAGGGACATCTCCCTAGGGATTAGCCACCCTGAATAGAAAGAGCTCCCCATCGAGGTGACATTGGGTGGGTAAGCTCCTATTACGCCAGTTTGAACCTTGCCTTCAAGTTACTTAAACCTCTCCTACAAACTGAGCGATAACAGGTGGTTCAGAAACGACAGGTATGTCAGCTTCTACCTCTGATCCGAGAGGGTTCCGTCTAGAAGTCGGAGTTCAAGATATGTCAGTGGTCCAAAAAGGATCCTCATTTTCAAGGCCAGCAAGGACTTCAGCTGGTATTCCAGAAGTGTCAACAACAAGTTCTCTGGACAAGTTGAGTTGGATAATACGTCTCTCGTATCCAGGAGGTAAACGGAAAGTGTCTAAAGAATCAGAAATGATTCGAAAACTTTCTAAAGAGTCAGTTATCTCCGCTTGTGTAGGTACGTGGTCCTAGATCTCACTCTGTTGAGGAGAGTCTCTGGTGGATTAGGGAGAAAGGGTTGGGAAAATTTTGGATCTTTCAGAGGTAGTCCTTGCATCCTACGTGAACAACGTGGAGGGTCGATGTTGGCCGAACTGAAAATTTTATGGAAAAAATCTGTGGGCAACTATGTAAACAAACAACACTCGCTAGTAGAATCTAGGAATCAAAACCATGCAAACAAAACCTTCTTGTTCTGAATTCACTAGTTGGTGATGAAATCAAACATCGGAAAGTCAAGACAAGAAGGGGTTGGGCTAGGGTGGAAAAGTTACATTGACGATCTTCTTAACAGAATTACACCCTGGTGCAAGCTCCCACACATAATCGTGGGTATACCCTCCAAGGAGCCCGAGTGAGTCTGGACAACGTCGATTCTAGGTACCATGAAGACTTTCCCCTCCACAGTCACCTTGTGTAAGACCCTAAGAAGATAGGCAACTAAGGCTACCAAAAACAACAATGATGCCTGGGGAGACAGTTGACAGTTTGATCTGCGCGCAAGGGTAGGGTATCTAGCCCGAAATCAACTTGAGAGGATTCCACTCATCATTATGGGTATACCTTCAAGATACCCCCATAATACACGCAATATCTACACCGAGACCAACAAAGCAAGGTGAGTAACTCTGTTAATCTCAATGCGACCTTAGGTTTGACCCTTGTGTGAGAAGGGCTTCCCTGGAAAAAATGTTGCAAATGGAATTTTACACTCCCTATCACAAGATGATATTGTGTGTTTTGTGCTTTGGAGAGTGTGTCTCACTTCTTATTCCAAATCTCTAGCCTAGCTAAGGTTGGTGTAAAAGAGCCCTAGAAAAAATTACTAGTTAAGTTTTAGATTTTCGCAATATTTTTAATGGATGTCGTTACTCAAGAGGGAGACGAGAATGGAACTAATGTTGTGTAATACCTTGACCCAACAATATGAAAATATAAATGAATGATGCAAATTTGTGTTCAGTGAATTCTATCTACAGCAGGGAGAAGGTGTTTCCAGAATAATGTAAACTACGAAATATACTTCCTTTTTCTTAAATGAACACAATTTCAAACAACCAATAAACAATAAAATTCTTCAATGTTCTCTTCTCTTAAATGAAATAAATTTTCTTATATATGTTTATTCAAATGATTGGATAACTTCAAATTTTTCCTTTCTAAGAGAAGACCAAGGGCATGGCAGAGAAAAGACAAGAAATCCAAGAAAATATATACCTTCAATAACCACCCAAATCAAACTTTCAATGAAGACAAAAAATGAAAAATGACAAGAAAGTATTTCCTCAAATGCAAATGAAGAGACAACTTCTCAATCATCAAGCAATCCAGAATATGTAATCAATCCAAATTTTCAAATCCAATCCAAGATTTTTAATCGAACAAGCACTCAGATACAAGCTCAGAGATTATACCCTTGTTAAAAATCAAAAAAGAAAAATGGAAAATGACTAAGAGAGGTATTCAATCTCCGAAAACCAATCAACAACAAGTCAAATGTTCAGAAAAAAAAATCATATGTTGGTATTAAAAATCTTTTCCAGTTGGTAAAAGCAAAAACTGGGCATCAACAGAGGCTAAGACCCAACTCAAAAAATTTCACAGATGCCACTGCAGGCTGATAGCATATCACAGTGTGAAAATTAATGGTTTCCACGGGCCAAAAACGGATAGGGTGCGGAAATCATGCACTGAAGAAAACAACCAGGGTGCAGGAATTGGAGGTTTCCACAGGCTATGTATAAGGTACAGTGCAGAGGTGTTTGTAAATAAAGAAATTCTGAGAAAAGGACAAATGATCTAAGTGGATTTTTAAATCCAGAGAGTCTGAATGGATCTCCCACAAACTCAGAGACTGATTTCAAATGAAAAGAATAGGTAAAGATAAAATGGCCAACAAAAAACCACAATCAAGTCATTTCCCTAGTGGAGTCACCAATTTTGTTATTGGATAAATCGGTGAATGCGGACATAAACTAATCTCCCTAGATCCACCTGGATATAGAACAAAACAAGACAGGACATGACGCTTTCCCTAGGTTGCTACCATTGAATTTATCATCAAAGAAGTAGTGTATGACATACCTTTATATATCGCTTCCTTATATCTCTATTGTCCATGCTTCTCTCTGGTGCTCTTGTGAGATCATATCTGCAATGACACAAACTAACCAAAGTGAAAGCAATAATTGTAGATTCAATGGGGACCTAGACATGTGATCAAGGAGTCATGTAATAAAATGTTAATGATTTTATGGGAAAGAAATATGCCACTGTATCATATTAAGTAAAAGTGGAAGATACAACCAAAGTGCCTTGATGTCACAAGTTCCCTTTCGGTGGTCCTTTGTTCCAACACACACATAGACTTGCTCTGAATTTGCATGAATATAATCCACAAGGCTTTATGAACAAATGGAGGCCTCAAGCATCAATTGTATCAGGATTCTTCACACATTCTTTAGTCTATTATTCGCTCAATATTGCTTGACCTTGCTTAACCTTTTCCATGAGAAATCTATTATTATATAGGAGAAGATGAAGTGGTTGCTAGGATGAGGATGATCCCACCAAATCAGAAAAGCCAGTAAGATCACAACCATACGGATGCCACCTCACATTCTATAATATTCTCCCTCTAGAAATTTCGTGAAACTTCTTCCTTTCTTGAGCTTCAGGCATCGTTGCACCCTGCCTATATAGAAGTATGCGAAAATCCTACAGGCCAGGCATAGAGTAGCCTGTGGAAATCCTTGATTTCCGCACTGTGTACCATTGTCAGGTTGCGGCATCATTCTAAAAATGTTCCTTGTAGGGGAAGAAATCAGCCATTTTCCTCATGTGAAATATTTTTTTGGAAGCTTGAACACATGCCTATGGGGTCATCATCAGAGTGAGCAAAATAATGTGTAACAACTATGATGTAGAGAAGGGGATTCACTTCCTTGCATGACACAGGTTGATGGGGAATGAAAGGCTGTAGATTGGAATTATTGTTAGAGTTGGTACCTTAGTCTAGCCAATGTTGTGTTGATTGTGAGACCTTAGAAGGATTAGGTATCATTTTCCCTGGTGGATTCATAGCCCCAACTCGGGGGTGACCTGTTGTTGAGAGTGCTAGAATAGTAGTGTTTGTGACTGGGAATAATGTCTTAGATTTGCAACCAGTTGGTTCCTTTTATAAAAATATAATTGTTTTGTTTTGTGCTTTTATGTTGAGCAATGTATGCTTATATGTGTTTAATTATTTTACGTTGTGAATGCTTATAATTATGCATGTTATTGTAATTCATGCATGGCTTTGCATGTTATTGTTGGGTCTACATATTTTTTCTTATGCAGGGCATATTTCATATTGGTATCAGAGGTTATTAAAAGGTTGTGTGAGCCTTTATGAAGGCTGAAATAAATTAATAAATGGTATCAGAGAAATAATGGGGAAGAATTAAATAAATTTTGAAAAAGAAGTATTTGATAGAATATGGATTTTAGTGACATATGCCCAAAAGTGAGTCTGGGATGTGTTACATGTGCTTAGGGAAATTTTTCAAAAAAAGAGAACCTAAGTGGTAACACGACATATAGCCCTTAAAATTCAAAACCCATACAAATTATATGTAGTATATTAGCATACACATGAAACAAGAAGAAAGCATATCTATTAGAAGAATATGAAAAAGAAGATAAGATTTATGGAAATGACTATGAATGGTACTAATGAAACTTAGTCCAGAAAACATGTGTAAACAAGTATTATATTTGTACTTTCTTATTTTGTACTTTATACCTATCTATTTTGGGTAGCATAGTCTAAATTAATAACTCACCCACTTTATTGTATTTTATTGGAGACACGGTAAAACTTGATCACTCTCCCATTGTGTTGTACTCTATATATACTTCTTAAAACAAATGAGTGGATAGGTAGTAAGATACATGTGGAGTTTTAACAATATTATCCCATACTTTCATACAAGCTCTCTTGTGTTTCTTGAGTGTGGGAGTATCTTTCTTCTATTGCTAGTGTTGTGCTCATATTAATTTGTATCAGAGCCTTGAGATTAAGGCTTCTCAAAAGCTTCACCAGTTCGGCCTCCTTTGGGATTTTTTTTCCTACTAGGGATCTTGTAAGGCTTGGGGTGTCCAGCCCAAATGCGCGCACCTCCACTGTAGAGCAAGACAAATGATTCAAGTAGACAAGAGCGCCCAGTTTGAATGATTGAACGAAGGTATTCATATATGGGGAAGTTGGGGTTCCTTGAGAATACATCGTGCCAAGGAACAACTTCACCCAAAGAATGATTACAGCATAAGTTAAGTTGTGGACTTAACGAAACACGGGAAGGAGGTGGGTGCTCCACTGAACGAAGTGATGGGCACTCCACCAAAAATACAAGTTATTGAAGGGCGTCAGTTGGGCGTTTTGACAGGAAAGACACCTAATCCAACCAAACAGAAGGTAAAATTAAGTTGGGCAAGATCGGTCACCTTGGGAATCGAGCGTGCCAAGGGGAGCTAACCAAGGAGACATGCGACAGACTCTTAGCCAAACTATTGGTTGAACGATCAGTCATGGACATGACTTGGGCACCCAAATGAAAACAACGAGTTAGCTTGATGAGGGAGGGCACACTTGAGTGAGTCATCCAACTCACCCAAGGGATGCACGCCTCTTAGGAAAAATTTGGCCGAAGAGTATGCAGACAAGTCACCAAAGGTTTCATCGATTCCAAGGTAAAGGGACGCACCGATTGGGAGAGTGGAGCACCTATTTACACCAAGGGGGAGGCAAAATGAGGGGGACTCATCAAGGAAGCATGGAGATCAAGATGTGATCTGAAATCAGCCAAGGAAGTGGTGATTACAGGTCACATGGTCTGAGGAAAAGGTAGAAAGTATCTCAAAGATGAAGCACGAAGGAGAAGAGTTTGGTTAGCTTTATGTCTGCAATGAAGAAGAAGTTACAAGGTGATGGAAGGAATTTTGTTGTATTTCACATGGGTTCTTGTGTATACTTGAGTGGAAGCTCCTTGTAATTGTATCTTCTATGTGGCACGAGTTTCAGACTCAACACGCTTATGATTTTGTAGTAAGAATTTGGGTATTAGGTCAATTTGACCGCCCACATGCATTTCATTGTTACTGTGTATGGATATATTCTTTACTTGTTGAATGTTCTAAGTATAAGAAACAAACATAACTATTAAGTAAAACTAAACGAAGAGTGAGGTGTAGTCTGAGCCAAGTAAACCGGTGTGACTTTGTCACTGAGTTGAACAGTCGCAGTGTCACGAGTCATTGGTAACATTGGATGATTCCTCCATCCAACCGAAGGTTCTCCAGTGACCTAACAGGTGGTATCAGAGAAAGAAACGAATCACACATCAAAGAAGACTGTGTAGAGTTAGTTTGGTAGAAGGTTTGGTGATCTCTTCACCATTGTCATTGTCATGATAGGTGGTATAAGAGTATATTTGGCTCTTCTCCACTACTGTAGTCATAACAGTTGTGAGGGAGGGGCACACTTATTGAAAAGTCAGGGTGTTGCGAAGGCAATTTGATGGTGTGACAGAAGGGAGCACAATCGCACAGTTATAGCAGCGATCACAAATGACATACATGTGTGAAAAGAGTGAAAAACACATGATGGAAGTGATGAACGACGATAGAATGAAGTCGAACCTTGATGAAGAATGGTGAAAGAGCATGGGAGAAGCCGACAGAAGCTTAGAGAAGATCAGGTCGATCACTGCATAGTGGGATTCATGGGATGAAAGATAGAAGGCTCTCTCAGTGAACGAAGAGTGTCAAGTCTCAAGAGTTAGACTTTCCTAAGGAGGGGGAAGCCATGTCCATTGTCACTAGCATCATGGAACATTCAAATTCATTTGAAGACATCAGCTCCATCATATGTGAAGAGTTTTTTGGGCACCATTTTGCAAAGTATTGTCCAACAACGAAGCAAGTTCGTGCATGGCAAGAGTTGTCCAATGAAGAGCTCATAAATGGAACCAAATCATTGAATTAGGAAAGGGTGGAGTCTCTCACAAAGGAGGATGCCCAAGGAAGAGGTGAAGTCACAGTAAAGAGGCAAGTCAAATTTCTTGATCACAAAGGTAAGATAATTCACTATTTCTTGTGTAACTTTAACCATTTCCCAGTAAATTTCCCATTGAAGGAACAACTAGAACATATGGATGAAAACCAAGTGCAACCTACAAAGAGGGACCTAGAAACCTTGGAAGAAGTAAGCCAATTGTAGCCAGAACCACCAAAGGCAATGGTGGAAGGTTTAGAGGAGTTTATGAAGCATCTGTATGATTTCAAGGCAAGGGACCGTGCACATTGTTCGCAAGATGGAAAAGTCGGACTATGTTTTTTGGATGCAACGGTGAGTGGGGTGAAGGTGGAAACCTCAATTGACATCGAAGTGACTCATAGTTTCATAAGTGAACAGACTGTTACATCACTCCATTGCAAGTCTGATAGAAGTATGGTTGCGTTCAAGGTGGTCAACTCAACGGTGAAGCCGATAACATGAGTGGTTTGTTCTACACCATTGACAATCGGGATTTGGTTTGGCACTTGGGATTTGAAGGTGGCTCCGTTAGACGATCATACAATGATCTTGGGGAAATATTTTCTCAAGTATGCCAAGGTAGTTCATGTGCCACATGAGGGTTTCTTGGTGTTCTTGGATGAATCCAAAATGCCAAGTGTGCCCATGATGAGGAAGAGAAAACTTAGATGGAAGAGCAGGAGTAATGTGATTAGGTTGATTGAGAGAGTCTACGGAATTGTGGACGGACCTTGTGACATGGTGCAGCAACAAGAGGTGACTCTGACCATAGTTTATTTGAGCATCGTGAATCAATAAGAACAAAGTAAGCAAAGGTTGACAGCATTGGAGATATCGGCAAAGTCTGTCTTGGAGAAGACAGACCATTTGCATAGCTTGCATGACCAGAAGCAAGTTCATGAGGATGATTTTGAATTCATTCATCGCAACACTTACAGGAATCATCACACGGGAAACGCATCCCAACTCACCATGTTGCCAGCAAGTTTGTGATGAATTTGAGGAGGATTGGTCAAACGATTCACTTTCACCAAAATATCTAAGTATTGAGACAGAAGAGGGCATGAAGGCACTCACTCAACCAGACTTAGAGGATGTGGAGGAAGTGGGTAGACAAGATCGAGACCCCACAATGATCGTAAAATTTTTGTAGACGAGCGATAGGGATCTATGAATTTGATCTTGATGCAGAACGACTTGAGAAGTTGGAATACTCACCGAAGGAATTCATATTGGTCCTTAGGTACTTGTGCATGGAACATAGATCAAACACATCGTTCCCTAGAAACTTGGTGGTTTCTTATGGGAATAATTAGTCTATTGAGCAGTTGGGAGTGGTTGCGCTGCCAAGGAAGTGGGCAGTGTGACCTTGGTGCCTTGGTGAAAAGGTGCCACAACAGAAGTTGAAGAACAAAGACTTCATGAGTTAGAGGAGGGTTTTCGTCTTTCTTCAGCACGTCGAAGGAAATGGTTTTTGGGTTGCAGAGAACAGTAATCACCACATTGGAGTGTAGACACTAGTTGGGCAACTTGGCAGTAGTTATGGAGCTGGGTCGAAGAGTTAGCATATTTCAAGAAAAGGAGAATAAATTTACCTTGATCTTGAGGATTGGACAGGGATATGAAGTTGTGAACGATAAGACTACATTTGCATGGGGAAGTGCATTGTGAGCATTGCACGCAATAGTTGGAATGATCACCCGACCAATGAAGAACTTGGGGGTCGACATGTGTGGAGACTGTTAGAATCTAATGGATGTGTTCATTTAACCATAGGCAATATCACTATTGTCACCCAAACATAGGCTGAAGCCACCCCTGATCACCTAAACCTTGACAGAGAATCATTCTGGAAGCAAACCCTAGGCCAGATAGTCAAACAAAGGGTGGCTCACCTTTCTCCAAGGATAGCGCACTAAGCTAGAGATGATCAGAGATTCCAAACCATAACCAAGAGATAGTCTAAGCCAAAACTGAAATTTTCTAGCTGCAGCAGCTGCACCGACAGCTCTCCTCCAAACTTGTGCACAAACTGGCCAACTGCAGTGTGCACAAGTGTTGCTTCTGTAGTTCTGGGAATGCCTGCTAGAATGAAGACCAACCTCCTATATTTATACTAAATATGGCAAACTGCCTGGGCCAACTTCTCATTTTAGGTGCATATTTACTTAGTACATAATATTTCATTTAGCCTACTTCTTCTCTTGGAGGCTAATAACCTAATACAAGTTATCCTCTTGAGCCGACTTGTCTTCTAGGGTTATTGGCCAACTAATTAGGGTTTCTTATTTCTTCCTGGAATATTATATTCTCGTCGGGTTTACACGTGGAGGTAAATACCTCCCACGGCTACCATAATATCAACACTCCCTCCTAGCTAGGGAGGTATTGAAGGTAATGGTCTTGATAAAAAAACATACCATTCACCCAGTAGCATCAACATAGTCGTATAGACTATCTCATGACTAGATCATGAGCACCATCATCAATATCAGTGTCATTAGCTACATCATCTCTCGAAACCATACTCCATCTGAGTAATCAAACATGATGCTGGATAAGTCACTCACTCCACAGAGTGACACAATAACCACTCTTGTAATCTAGACATATGTCCTGGAAAAATAAATGTCCTGGACCATTTTTTGTCTGGGAAATCTTTGTCCATTTATCATCCATCTAGTTGATTAAACATTTTCCAACACTACTGATAGTCTTCAAGGAAATCGGCACAATGTCATTCAATAGAACACAACTGTGTCTATCCATAGTAGTACACAACTACTATCCAGTGGTACACTATCACACCAAGTAGCACAGAGATACTTGATCAATGACATATAGTCACAATCAGTGGAACACATCCACTATAGTAGTATACATCTATTTTCTAGAGACATACAGTCTCCATAACAATCATATCATCTGATATCAATCTGCACAAAAAATATTGTTATGATATAAACTGAGTCATCTGGGCCATTCTTCCACTCACATTTGTGACATTTGGAAGAGCATCTTCCATGAGAAGGTAAAACATCAATGATGATGTATCTGGACTATTCTTCTAAAGCAAGGAAGAATAAATGTCCCAATGTCTGAGCCTGGACCATTCCCTATCCGGTCCATTCCTTCGGCACTAAACAAGGTGCAACCTGGAGAGAATGAATCTTCCCTAGGGAATGCATGTCCCTGATTTTTGAACCTGTACCATTCACCTATCTAGGCCATTCCTCTGGCACTAAACAAAGTGCATCCTGGAGAGAATGAATCTTCCCTAGGGAATGACTGTCTGGACCATTTCCAAAGGAAATGATTGTCCTGCACCAACCTCCAAAACATACCATTATTCGAAACTGCTCACAACTGTGAGCTTCAAAATAATGATTGTCCAATGAGGCAAACCAGTCTTCTTGACCACTACTAAGAGTGATCGTCAAGAAGAGAGAATTTCCTATACCATTCCCTATGTTAACCACAAGGAGAATCGTTGTCTATGGTACATTAGAAATCCATCGAACCATTTTCATTACGAAAATGACCATTCAATCTAGACCATTTTCCAAACTGGAAAATTGTTGCAAATGCAAACGCACTCTACGTCCGCTCATAGGATCGTTCAATCACCAAGCGAGCCAAATTATGTCTTCCAATTCCCTGCAGGAATATCTGCTAGAAACCTGATCCACAGGTCCTGCTCTTTTCCTTCACGGTCTTCTGCACTCAACCGTGAACTTCCCCGACTTAATTTCGGATTTCAGGGTTTCTAGATCCCCAATGTCACGAACCTCTATCCCCGCGATCTCCCGATCACCGAATCTCTGAAATGTCGAAATGGCCTTTCTTCCCTTAGCCCCTCCTAAATAGACTCTGGTCCATGTGACCACCACATATAAGACTGCAGTCCTATTCCCTTCGGGGTTTCGGATTTTCAAATGTATGGGACCTCTTGTCCTCAGGACTTCCGATTTACCGAGTCTTGAAACTCCGATGGAGTCTTCCCTTTCGGGACCTTTCCCGAATGCTTTGATCTCCTCCACGCGTCCTCCTATGATGGACGGTCCTGATCTCTTCTCTCAATTTCGAGACTTCAAATGCTCCGGACGTCTCGTCTTCAAGATTCGCAATTTTCCAAATCCCGTAATGCTGATGGACTCTCCTATCGGGATTTTTTCAAAGGCCTCAATCGTTGCCACGCATCCCTTCAAGATGGATGGTCCTGATTTACTCTCGGGATTTTACGACTTCAAATCCCGAAGTGTCCCGGCATCATGTCCTTGAAACTCTCGAAGTGTCGATGGACTCTCGATCTCCCAATCTCCTGTCCTCGAGACTCCCGATATCCCTATCGCTGAAGTCCCGATATCCCGACGCCTGTTTCGGGACTCTCGCCTCCATGAATCCCAGTGCCTGGATCTCCGAAATGGATGATCACGTGACACGTGTCCTCCCTCAGACGGACGGCTCAGATTAAATCTCGGGATTTCACCATAAAGTGCTCACCTATGCGAGTCCTGGTGTCCGGATCTCTGAATTGGACGATCGCGCGACACACATCCTTCCTCAAATCAACGTCTGCGATTCTTTCATTGTTTCGGGACTTATAAAGTCTCGACCTCGAGAAATCCTATATCCCGATTGTCGATATCCCGATAAGTCAATCCCTTCGGGACTTTCACTCTCCTGTTCACAAAGTTTTAACCCCATGTAACTCTCGACAGATCTGACGGTTGTCGGGTATTTCACTCTAGATTTGATGGTTGTCGAGTATTTGGATCAAGATCTAATGGTCCAGATCCGTTCTTCCTATGCGCTCACTCTGCTTTCTCCCTGGACATGGAAAACCAACGGTCCAGATCTCTTCGGCAAATCCGATGACAGTTGTGCTCCGTCCTGAGCTTCTGCACGCTTTCTTTCTCTTCTGCGAACTCCTTTGCCTTCTGATTTTTGGGAACTCTGAACTCTCCAAAGAGTCTGAAAGGAAAAGGTTGAGGCTCCTTTGCCTTCTTTCTCCTCTGCGAACTCCTTTACTTTGAGTTCTTCCACGTGTATAGGAAATCGTTGTCCCTCCTGATTTTTGGGAACTCTGAACTCTCCAAAGAGTTCTTCGACCTCTGCGTTCCTTGCAACTATAGCTCTGTGCGCTGAAAGTACTACTCCTCCTGAGCTTATCCTTGAATCCCCAAGGGATTCTTTGACTTTTGCGCCTCTACAGAGTCTTCACGCACACAAAGTGTTATCTTTCCTGAGCTTCTCCAAATACTCAGACCCCTTAAGGAAATAAATCCTTCTTCTTTCTCCCTCAGATGGAGAATTTGGAAGCCTTCCTGGCTATCCTTCACTCAAGAAACCTCTTGTTAAGTTTGCAGGGTGTTCAGAAACCCTGTGAAGATCCCTCAGTGGACTCTACCTTTAAATTCCATAACTCAAAGAGTTCTCTTCTCTTTTGTACCTGTCTGCACAATGTTTCAATGCCCACCTGGCAAAGTATCCTATCCTGTGCACCTTATGTGCTTTCTCAATTCCCACTTGGCAGAGCTCTCAAAATCCTCAGTGATTATGGTTCTCCTCGAATTCTCAGCAGAGTTCTTCCTCAGCACTCCTTGCACTAGCTCAATGCCCACCTAGCAGAGTGTCAAGAATCCTCGGTGATTCTGACTTCTTAAGAACTCACAGCAGATTTCTTCCTCTGTGCACTCCTTGCACTAGCTCAATGCCCACCTGGTAGAGTTTCATAGAACTCCTCAGAGATTCTATCTGCAACTGTGTTTTCTCCCACAGCCTAGCCTCCAAGGTGTTCAGCAACCTTGAGGTCTTCACAGAGTTGTTGATTTCAGTTTCTGTGCCGCATCACGTCTTTGTCTGAACCCGCAGAGTTCAGATATGCAACATCTATGCATGGCTATCAGAACCCGCAGTGTTCTGTCACACCCTCCTGGTATGAAGCCTCAAAGATATCTCAAGCATGAAATCAAGAACTTATGCAAATGCAAACCTACAGCATACATCTACAGCATAAAAGAACACTCACAGACATTCATTCAACACAAAATACATGCAGGAAAAAATGCTTATGTTTTCATTAAAATGGCAACTGCCTGTTTGTACAAGGTGTTCCTAAGCACAGCCTGTAACAAGGTCTCGGCTCTTCTCTCTTCTCATTCTACTACCTCTCTACTAACTACTAAAGAGATACAATTGATCTTTTTACATGAGGGGCTCTTCAAGCTCTCTTCCCTCTAATCTACCTACCCTATTCAATTACATTGAAAGGGTTGTCTATTCCAGCATCTGGATCTAGATCTCAACCTTACAAACATTAAATGCCTACCTACTCTAATACCTGCACAAAGGCACGGCTCCATGGCTCAACAGCCTACAACATTTATTACTTTCAAATTCAAAATTGAAGATGAGGGTTGCGCCTCTCTTCATCCTTGAATGCATGCGCTGACGCGGCTAGCTGGCTGGCTGGCTAACGTGGAGAGATGCTCCTGCATCAAAAATCCATGTCTGTCAGAAATCTCAAACCACTTTCCGAACTGGAAAGGAACTGCTCATCCTGGACCATTTTTCGAACTTGAAAAATGATTGTCCATGAATCAATAACACATCAGTTCTCCCTCCCAACCTGGGAGTCATCTCTTCCTTTTTCAATAAGGAATTCATCTCCATGACCTCCAGCTTGAGTACACAAACTTTTTCATCTTGGACAGAGGCTTCACCAAAATCTCTTCTTATCTACTCATCTGTGGAGATATATATTGGAGAACCACTTTCTCTTTTTTGGACTTCATCATGGAGAGTGTAATTATTTATCTTAATGTACTTTGGTATTTCTGGAACACTGGTTTTCTATGAAGGCTTCATATAACTCTGATCAATGTAGTATATCATTGTTGGATTTATCTTTTATTTCTTGCTAGCTCATAACATCGTGGCAGGGATCAAACTGGAACATATCTATGAGAGTTTGTCATGGATTAGAAATCCATCATTCTAGATTTCTAAGTAACCATTCTGATACAATATCTCTGTTATAAAAATATTTTCACCACGCTTTTGTTGTGTATTAAAGGATCTACACCAAGTTGTTCGAATCCATACAAGATCTTCTTCCATATGCATACAAGGGTATATTTTTGGTATACCTCAAAGCCTTTGAGTTTTCTCTACATGTAAACTCCAACCTATGGATATTGCGGACGATATACTGGCTCATGTAGAGGTATGTCTGGTTTACAAACAATAATCGTAGTCTTCTCCCTCTAGTTCTAGATCTTGCAATGATTTCATTCATAAGTATTCCTGAAGATTCAAACTTATTTCTTCCATCATAGGATCATGGACGTGGATGGAAAACTAGGGATTACGTTAAGGCTTCTTTTCGAAGAAGACTTCTTCTGAAGTCACACTAAACACATGTTGCTTTTCATGGTTGCTACCATAGATAGATACTTCATCATCTTCAATGGATCATATAATTTAGGATTAGCTCCCTCCTAATCCTTGCTTCATGCATGAGTGCATGTTCTTATTTTGATAATATAATCGACTCCCTCCATCTAGGAGATTCCACGCTTCCCTCTGCATCCTTATTTCCTTCTGCAAAGTGTCACAAATATTTTTCCAATTTCCTCTTGATTGCTGACTTATTTCTGTCATTACTTCTTCTAGGTTTGTTCAAGATTGATTCTGATAATAACTTCCACATGAATTGTTACCAGGGGTTGTTGATGTACTTCATCCTTTCATGTGTATTGTCTGACTTGTAGCAATCCTTATCTTGTTTTTCTTCCATAAGTATAGTTTCTATTTGAACATATTATCTTCTAAGAAATAGATATGCAAGATATGTACAGAAAACATGATATGTACAGAAAACATGGTATGTACAAGAACTATGAAGAGTGTTGTTTACCTTGTCTTAGAAGAAGAAGTATGGTTCATCCTACTTAATCTTCTTTGAAGGTTCTTTTTCTTCAGCAACTGATGCTTCGTGTGTCTCCTTCATTTTCTTCAGCTCGGGACAATGATTCTTGTAGTGACCATACTTTCGACAGTTGAAGCATTGTATTTTTGACGTATATTTCTCTTGATTTGGCTTCTTCCTTGAAACAAACTTCCTTCTGTTCCTGAAATTCTTGAATCTTTTTGTGAAGGCTTGATCATTGTATTTCTTTTCAGGTTTCTCTTTTGTACTAATCCTTGATTCTTCTTGTGCACAGCAAGTCCAAAGTTCTTCGAATGTAAGATACTCCTTCCTTGTGTTCATACTTGCGGCAAATGCATCCCATGTCTTGGGAAGACCGTTGAGTACTATATTTACCAGTTCTTTCTCTGATATGATCTCTTCAATAACTTGTATTTGATATCTTAACTAGGAGATCCTCACAAAGTATGATGTTATGTTGTCATCATCATTCATCTTCATGTCACGAAGCTCATTTTTCAGACTCATTACTTGTCCAGTGTTTCTGACTAAGAAGAGGTTTGTTAGGGAATCATACATATGCTTAGATGAGTCAAGATGGGAGATGTAGGGTATCAAGTGGTCTTTTATAGATTCCACTATGATACTCATGGAATTGATGTCATTGTCTTTGAACTTCTCCATAACTATAACATTCTGCAGTTCCTTCTATTTTCCTTCTTCAAACTCTAGTTCCATGATCTTTCCTTTCACGATATCCAACACTTTATTCTTGGAAAGGATGAGGTCAATCCTTGTCTTCCATTCTCTAAAGTTATAAGCCCCATATAGCTTGTTTTCTGACTTCATAGAGTAAGTCATGGTTGCCTTGACTAGGTCAACCCTAGATTTGACCAAAAACTCAAACTTGATGCTTTTGCTTGTTGAGAGTACCAAGAGATGTGCTAGGCTAGGGTGCACTAGTCTACTCGGAAATTAGGTAAATCCCTTAACTTAAGGTTCCTCAACGAGGGGGTTAGGTTTTATGCAATTGCACCTGCTAGTAACCCTAGCGGCAGTGCTTTGGTAACTGCTCCTGCTAGAAACCCTAGCGGTAGTTCTTCAACGAGCTTAGTATCCTTATGGCTATGCTCCCTTCTAGTGGTTAGACTGAATGAAGGAGGTGTGGGCCCATAACATGTTAGAATATAATGGATGTGCTCATTTAACCATAGAAAATATCACTATTTTTACCCAACCATAGGCTGAAGCCACCCCGGAGCACCTTAACCTTGATAGATAATCATTCCGGAAGAAAACCCTAGTCTAGATAGCCAAACAAAGGGTGGTGAAAATTTCTCCAAGGATAGCGCACCAAGAAAGAGTTTATCAGAGAGTCCAAACCTTAACCAAGAGATAGTCCAAGCAAAAAATGAAATTTTCTAGCTGCAACAGCAGCTCTCCTCCAAACTTGCGCACAAACTAGCCAACTACAGTGCGCACAAGTGTTGCTTCTGCAATTCTGAGAATGCCTATCAGAATGAAGACTAGCCTCCTGTATTTATACTAAATATGGAAAACTGTATGGGCCGACTTCTCATTCTAGGTGCCTATTTACTTAGTATATAATATTTCCTTTAGTCAACTTCTTCTCTTGGAGGCTAATAACCTAATACAAGTTATCCTCTTGAGACGACTTGTCTTCTAGGGTTATTAGCCAACTAATTAGGGCTTCTTCTTGCTTCCCGGAATATTCTATTCTCGTCAGGTTTACACATGGAGGTAAATACCTCCCGCAGCTACCATAATATCAACAGATACATGGCAGAATGGTTGAATTAAGTGCGCAGCAGACAAGTCAACATGGTTCAACACTTGAGAAGTTTGACAGTTGGTGCATGGGTCGATGCAACAAAGTTGGGTGGAAGACATTTTTTTTTAGGCGAAGAGGTCAGAATAACTTTTGGGTAGATATTATTCATAGATGAAGTGATATGACAAAGGGAAACTTGGGGTTTCCACTTGACAGAAATTTGGGGTTTCCATTTCGGCATGAAACTTGGAGTTTCCAATAGCAGTTTCGATGGAGGCATGAGTTTGGGCAGAGTTGGAGATCGCAAATTTTGGATAGATGTTGGGATGGAAATGACTTGGAGTGGGGGAGGATGTAAGGCTTGGGGTATCCAGGCCAAGCGCACGCACCACCACTGCAAACCAAGACAAACGATTCGGTCATACAAGAGTGCTCGGTTTGAATGAAGGAATCAAGGTCTTCATATATGGGGAAGTTGGGGTTCCTTGGGAACGCGCCATGGAAAGGAAAAACTTCACCCAAAGAATTCTTACGATAGAAGTTAAGTTGTGGACTCGATGAAACATGGGCAGGAGGTGGGCGCTCCACCAAAACGACAAGTTACCAAAGGGCATCGGTTGGGCACTTCAGCTGGCACGACACTCGGTCCAACCAAACTTAAGTTAGGTGAGCTCAGTCACCTTGGGAACCTAGGTGCCAAGGGGAGTTAACCAAGGAGATGTGTGGCGTACTCTTAGCCAAACAATCAGTGATGGGAATGACTTTGGGACCCAAACAAAAACGACGAGTCGGCTTGATGTGGGAGGGAACACTTGAGTGAGTTGGTCGAATCACCCAAGGAACGCGGTCCCCTTAGGAAAAATTCAACCCAAGAGTATGTGGAGGAGTCACCAAAGGTTATGTTGGCTCCATGGTACAGAGACACGTCGGTTGGGAGAGTTAGGTGCCTATTTACAACAAGGAGGAGGCCAAACGAGGGGGACTCATAATGGAAGCATGGAGAGCAAGATGGGATCTAAAATTGGCCAAGGAAGTGGTGATTACAAGTCGCATGGTCTAAGGCAAAGGCAAAGGCAACAAGTATCTCATAGATGAAGCACAAACGAGAAGAGTTTGGTTATGTTTATGTCTAGGGTGACGAAGAAGTTGCAAGGCGATGGAAGGAAGTATGTTGTATTTCACACAGGTTCTTGTGTATACTTGAGCGGAATCTCCTTGTAATTGCATATTCGATGTGGCACGAGTTTAATACTTGGCACATTTCTGCTTTGTAGTAAGAATTCAAGTATTAGATTGGTTCGGCCATCCATATGCATTTCATTGTTACTTTGTATGGATGTATTATTTACTTGTTTAATGTTCTAAGTATAAGAAACAAACATAATTGTTAAGTAATAAACAAAACGAAGAGTAAGGCCTAGATCGGTCCAAGCAAATTGGCATGGCCTTTTCGCCAAGTTGAACAGCCACAATGTTGCAAGTTGTTGGGAATGTTGGATGATTTTTCCATCCAACCAAAGGTTCTCTAGCAACATGACAAATATTTCTTCAAGTTCCCTAGGTTGTGGAACTACAACTGTGAAACAAAATTATTCCCGATAGGGGGATCTAAGGAGTGAAGGGCTCTTAAAATTTCAAAGAGTGATCAATTGCATTACTTTTACTGACTATGGCCCTTTTTCTTTTAATTCATTTCATTTTTTTCTATAACTTGTTGATAACTATGTCAAGTGTACAACCTTATTGGTTCCTGAATCTCCCAAGTCTCGGGACTCCTTGTAAAACCTTCAGTGAATCAGGGGACTCCAAAGATTCCATCCTTATCCAAAATAAATGTAGGATAAGCGACACTGATTGTTGGAAACCCTCATTAGTCAACAACAACAACATAAATTCCAAGCTAAAATGGCATCTAATATGATGATCATGTCCCAAAAACTCATCACCCACTAGTAACATGCCCCACCAGAGCGTCAAAATCAACCCATTATTCAGTGGTTCCTATTGTTCAGTGGACCTTCAAGATGGACACTAAATTGTTGGGGACGAAATTTTGTTGGGCTTTCAACAATGACAAGCTCAATTCTTGGATACACAATATTGAAGCTTATTTCAAAATTTTGTCAAACATGAAAAAGGCCAACAAGATTCTACTCATTAAATTTCACATGGTGGACCATGCCATTACATGGTGGTAGAGCCACACCTAGCATTTGGAATTTTAAAATGTTCGATGTGCTTGTTTAACCATAGACAATATCACAATATTTTCAACCAACCATAGGCACGCAGCCACCCCCGAGCACCATAACCTTTGACAGATAAAATTATTCTTGAAGCAGCACTAGACCCAACAGATAACCAAGAGATAGTGCACCTTTCTCCAAGGATAGTGCACCAAGCAGAAAGTCCCAAAAACCATAGACCAAGACTAATACCCAGCTACGTTCGTTGCAGTTGCACTCCTCTAGAGTTGCGCACTACTTTTCTTGTATGAACTTGTGTGTGTGTCTCCAAATGAGCTCAAGCACCCTCTATTTATAGTGATTTTTGTCACTTGTCTAGGCCAGCTTCTCCTTCTATAGGCCAATACTTTAATATTAATTATTTTATTGAGCCGACTTGTCTTCTAGGTTTTTTACACATATGTTTAGGGTTTCTCCACCTTCCAAAAGATTCTAATCTAGTCAGAGGTTACACATGGAGGTTGATACCTCTCGCAGCTACCATAATATCAACACTCCCTTCTAGATAGGGAGGTATTAAACGTAATGGTCTCAAACGCATCTACAGGTAGCATAATCATAGCCACACAAGCTATCTAATGATCAAGTAGATCAAGTCATGAGCATCATCATCACTATCCATCTAGTTGGAAATCACCTCCAACACTACTGGTTGGCACACAAACCTAGGAAACACCTTCAACACTACTGGTAGTCTCCATGGAAATCTAGTACACAGTTACTACAATTCCATACTATATATCATAATAGTGTAGATCCATACTAGTACACAACTATTATCCAGTGGTACACAACCACTACTAGTAGCGCACAGCTACTATCTAGTGACATACATTCACTACCAGTGGAACACATCCACCACAGTAGTACATAGATAATGTACAGAGACCCACAGTCTCCACTGCAATCAACTAATAGCTACACAAGTTATCACCATGCACTACAACAGTCTCCTGGCATCAAACCATATCATCGTCATGTTGAGTTTTCTATGAGCAAGTTTAAGCATGAAGTTCATTCCATTTTAGCATTTATCTAAACCATAAACAATAGTGTTGTAGTAACCAAGATCACAAGAAGAAACACCATGCACAAGAACACAAGAAGTATCCTAGGAAACCCTTCTCAACAAGGGAAGAAAACCCAGCCAAAATCCTTTGTTATATTCTTCAAGAGAAATACCTTCACTACCAAAGAAACCACACAAGAGGGTGCTCAAACCCTAGAAGACTAGCGCCCAAGAGAGGTGCGCACTTTTCCCAAGAAGGTGTGCTTGCTGAAATTTCCAAACTCACATGAAAGATATGATTCCTCAATGGGGAATTTACCTTTACTTATACTAGACTGAACCTATCAACAGAAGTGTCTATTGGCACAACGGGGCCGACCTCACTAGCTCATAATATAATTGATATAAACCAGATTAATTATCTTTTACATTAATTATTAATCACATTAATGTGGGGCTGACCTATACCCTTTACATCACAATTAGGGTTACAGGCAGTTCTGACTCTCTAACAATATAGCAAGGGATCTTATACACCCACTAGTGTTCATCCACTAGGAGCACATCCATAGGGATGTCCATATCTTTGGCTCACTACATTACACAGAAGAACCACTTCTTCACTAATGCTCAGCCACTAGGATCACGTTCACTTGTGCTCATCCACAGGCACATCCACTCAACAGATCTTCTTTCCCACTGCATTATACAGGAGAGTCATATGGAGTTTCTCATCAACTCTCTACTCATAGGAGGCTAATACATCATCTTCATTTATGTTCTCATGATGATGCACCCAGCACTTTGGTATTTCACATGTTCACCTTGTGCTCATCCACAGGCACGTCCAACTCTATAGATCTTCTTTCTCACTTATTTACACATGAGAATCATCTGGAGTTCATATCAACTCTCTATGAGGAGGAGGCCATCTCTACGTTCCATCTCTGTCTCAGATAGGAACCACACACCCCTCTCAGGGGCTCTCTCTCAGATTTGTGTCCTGGAGAATGTCTCACATAGTTGCAATCATCAACACTCTCTCTCAACAAGGGAGGAATTATTCATCATGCCAATTCTCACATGGATGTACTTTGAACTTTGTCTTGGTTGTAGTCATCAACACTCCCTCTCAACTAGGGAGGTATTCTTCACCAAGTTAATTTGGTGAAGATGTCTGCAATCTGCTCATGTGTAGGAAGGTACTCATGTGTACTATTTTCCTCTGCATCATATCTTTGATATAATGATATTTCATCTCAACGTGTTTCAATCCATCAAGAAACATTGGGCTCTCAAAGATATTTACACATGGCTATTGTTGTCATCACAGGATCTGTCTCGTGATCAAGTAAATCTGTCAGAAGCTTGTGAAGCCACATTGCTCCGCACACTCAATTCTATATACTCTGCTTCTGTGGTACTCAAGCCCACGGAGTTTTGTTTCCTGCTACATCAGGAAACCATGGTAAACTTCACGATAAGACAACAATCGGATGTGCTCTTCCGGTCCACTGTACTCTCTGCTCAATCTGTATAGGTATATCTTTGCAAACTCAATTTCACACTTGGAGGCATATCTCAGACCATCTCAAATTGTGCCTCGTGTATATCTCAATACATGATTCATTGTCTTGTTTGGCTCATGGATTGGCTAAGCATTTTCACTGCATAGCATGAATCAGGTCTGGTGTTAATCGGATACATCAATGATCCAATCAGTTGTGGATCAATCTCGTCTGAATCATCATCATTCATTTTCTTCAAATCTATCACTGTGTTTTTGTATTCTATCAAACTGAACTTCTTTTAATATTCTCGTTGTATATTTTCCTTGACTTAGGAAAATATCATCGATCCCAAGAATGGTGCATCATACTCATATCCTTCATCTAGAAAAAACTCTTTGTTCTCTCGGGATGTGCCTTGAGAGGCTCGTATTTTTCTCTACCTCCTGCAGAGTGAACCTAGGAAGACCTTTTATGCCCTACTGCAATATCTCTGAACATATCAATTGGAGCAACTGGATCAGCTAGAATAATGTATGTCTCCCTTTGAACTGTTGAAGGGGGATAAGGCATTGTCTCACTGTCAATCTCTATCTGAGATTCTCTGGATCTTTGAAAGGCTATCTCTTCTTCAAGGACAACATCTCTGCTTGTCTCAATTTGTCTCTGACCAGGGATATCGATCTGGAATGTCTTCGAAGATTCACTGTTATCCCATAAATGTATCATTTCTCCCTGAAGGGTCTGTCTTGGACTTCTTCTCTTTGGGTACATGAAAATACATTGGGCACCCAAATATCCTGAAGTGTTCAATCTCAAGCTTCACTCCGATGAAGGCTTCTTCGGGAGTTATGTTTTTCAAAGTCTGGTGAAGACTCTTGTTCTGACTATATATTGTTTCATGCATGCTTCTGCCCGTAGAATCCTAGAAGGATTATGATCATGCATTATTGCATTGGTTTCCTCAATGATAGTTCTATTATTCCTCTTTCTCAAATAGTTTTGACTCTCTCTATGTCAAGTGGCTCCTTCTGAAGGATAAACATCTTCCTTTGTTGTAAACTTGTCTGGAACAAGAAAACAAGAGGAACCAAGACAAGAATATCTCCTAAAGGAGAATAATGAGTACATATCTAGAATCAAAAAAATTTAAGGATTGTTGTCACAGCTACAACACCTACTTGTAATGTAGCAAACTTTAGAAATATAGGTTAGAGGAATGACAATTTCAACAATCAAACCTGGGGTCTTCACTTCCAGCGTGTTATTCTTTTGAATGCACTAAGATCCCTATTGATCCATGACTTCGGCAAGAAGTTTCCTTCCTCCTGCAATTTCTCTCATGACAATGATACAATTAATATATATTCAAGTGCATACCTAAGGGTGTTGATATGATTTCTCCAATGGCACCTGGTTGATCTATATCCTCTTGACATCTTCATGAAGAGGGTAGTCATAGTTTCACCTATTTGTATCACCCACAATAAGTCTTCCTATGAAGTATTGTCTTCCTCTGAAGTCTTGTCTTCCAGGAACTTGAAGTTGCTTGATCCATAAAGCTTATCTTCCATCATAGGTATGTTCATCATAATTTTAGATTCTTCACAAACCCTTGTCAATTGGGCTAGAAAACCTAACGACTAGGATAGGCTATCACTTTTAGGTTTTGTTGGACTTATGACTACCAAAAATAAGCCTTTTAAATATAGGAGAACACCGGTGATTTGAAGAGATCCTTCAATGAGTTGCAGAAACCCTAATTCTGAAATTTCTGCAAAAAAATAGTGAAACCCTAGAAACCCTAAGGCCAAAATTTCAGAATGCTCGAAATTTCATTCTGAGAATCTCTGGAGGTGCGTTGGAGAAGTTCGTACTCTCCTATGCCAAAATTTGCCTCAACATCCAAGTTTTAGGGCTGAAACACTCAAAAGAAGAGGGTCGTTTGGAATTTTTGGGAACCCTGTGAGGGTCGTACAAAATTTATGGGAACCCTAGGAGGGTCGTACAGAATTTTCTAGGAACCCTAGGAGGGCAATACGATTTTGCAAGAGAGGGGGGATGACTGGTAAAATCTTGTAGCTTGTGCAATGGGTTCTTCAAGACATATGCTCTGAAACCATGTTGATTTTTCTATGAGCAAGGTTAAGCATGAAGTTCATTCCATTTTAGAATTTATCTTAACCATAAACAATAATTTTGCAGCAACCAAGATCACAAGAAGAAACACCATGCACAAGAACACAAGAAGTATCTTGGGAAACCCTTATCAACAAGGGAAGAAAACCCATCCAAAATCCTTTGCTATATTCTTCAAGAGAAATACCTTCACTACCAACGAAACCTAGCACACAAGAAGGTGCTCAAACCCTAGAAGACTAGCGCCCAAGAGAGGTGCGCACTTTTCCCAAGAAGGTGTACTTGCTGAAATTTCCAAACTCACATGAAAGATATGATTCCTCAATGGGGAATTTACCTTTACTTATACTAGACTGAACCTGTCAATAGAAGTGTATATTGGCACAAGAGGGCCTACCTCACTAGCTCATATTATAATTAATATTAACCAGATTAATTATATTTTACATTAATTATTAATCACAGTAAGGTGGGGACGACCTATACCTTTTACATTACAGTTAGGGTTACATGCGGGTATGACTCTTGAACAATATAGCAAGGTATCTTATACACCCACTAGTGCTCATCCACTAGGGGCACATCCATATGGATGTCCATATCTCTGGCTCACTTCATTACACAGAAGAACCTTTTCTTCACTAGTGCTCAGCCACTAGGATCATGTCCACTCAACAGAGCTTCTTTCCCACTGCATTACACAGGGGAGTCATTTGGAGTTTCTCATCAACTCTCTGCTCATAGGAAGCTAATACATCATATTCATTTATGTTCTCATGATGATGCACCCAGCACTTTGGGATTTCACACATTCACTTTGTGCTCAGCCACAGGCACGTCCAAATCTGCAGATCTCCTTTCTCACTGCGTTACACAGGAGAATCATATGGAGTTATTCTCAACTCTTTGTAAGGAGTAGGCCATCTCTACGTTCCAGCTCTGTCTCAGATAGGAACCACTCACCCTTCTCGGGGGCTCTCTCTCAGGTTTGTGTCCTGGAGAATGTCTCAAATAGCTGTAATCATCAACACGTTTGCATCATCTCTCATGCCAGCATCATCTCTCGAGGCCATACTCCATCTGAGTAATCGAGCATGATGGTGAACAAGTCATGTGTTGAACTCGGCGCACTCAACAGAGTGTCTTACATAATTCACCCACTCAACAGAAAGATACAGGGACCATTCTTCTAATCCAGACATACATCCTAGAAGAATAGTTGTCCCAACAGATGTTGAAAGCCCCGCAATGGGCTACAAGGACCATTCTTCTAATCCATACATAAGTCCTAGAAGAATGTTAGTCCTCCCAAATGTTGAAAGCCACACCATGGGCTACAGAGACCATTCCTACAAGAATGACAGTCTCAGACTATTTTCTAATCGGGTCACCATATGTACCATAGAGATCAATCTCTACCCATATGTGCCTTAGAAAATATCGATCTGGTATCAACCACCCTAATCGAGACGCCATGCCCTTAGAGGGAGGACTATTTAGCCTGATTGGGCAATTAACTATCCCTCCGGAGAATATTGGTCCTGGACCATTTTCCTAATCGGGCCACAATCTGTGCCTTAGGAAAATACCATTCCATGATACGTCAACAATCTGTCAACCTGGACTATTCTCCACAGGGAGAATGTATGTCCACCAGTAATCTGTTTTTCCTGGACCATTCTCCGCCTGGAGAATGTTTTTCCACCAGCACACTAACTATCCATGATTTCATATATCATCATTCCCTCCCAACCGAGGAAGTCATATCCTCCCTTTCAACCAAGGGAGCAATCTCCACAAGTCTTAGTTTGTCCCTTAAGTATGCAAACATTATCTTGGACAAAGGATTCGTCAAAATATTAGTTGTATGCTCATCGGTGGAGATATACTGGAGAATCACTTCTCCCTTCTGAAATTTATCACGGAGAAAATAGTACTTGATCTCAATCTGCTTCGACCTGTCATGGAACACAGGGTACTCTGAAAGCTTCACACAGCTCTGATTATCACAATATATCACAGTCGAATCCAGCGCCTGATCAAATAGTCCATAAACCAGCTTACGGAGCCATATTGCTTCCATATAAGCATCACAAGCTGCAATATACTCTGCTTCTGCAGTGTTGAGTGCAACAGACTTATGTTTCTTACTATCCCATTATATCATAGCAGATCCCAAACTGAAACTTATGCCAGAGGTACTACTTCTGTCATTTGCACTCCCTGCCCAATCTGAATCAGTAAATCCATGCAGTTGTACATCATTGTTTGAGGCATATCTCAAACCATAGTTTAGCGTCCCACGAAGATATCTCAAAATATGCTTTGCAACTATCCAATGCTCATGTCTAGGTTCCACCTGGAACTAGCTCAACATGTTCACAACAAAGAAAATGTTTGACTGGGTATTTGGTTCAATCAACTATCGATATAGGGACGAGTCTATTGGATCAGAATCAAAGTCTCTCAACTTCCTCAGATCTATCACCATGGGAGTTTCCATGGATTTGCAATCCATCATCCCAAACTTCTGAAGGATCTTTACAAAATACTTCCCTTGCCCTAGGAAGATTTCACCATGCTTTTTTTATACTTCTAGTCCCAAATAATAATGCATGATACCAAGATCCTTCATATCGAATTCAGAGGCTAACTCCCTCTTACACTGAATAATGAGAGGCCATGCACCTGTCAGAAATAAATCATCAACATATAGTAGTAAGATCACAGGTGCATCATTCACAACCTTGTAATAAAGATATGGATCAACATATTTCTTGGAAAATCCAAGTCTCGTCAAGTAATTGTCAATTCATGCATACCAAGCTCTTGCAACTTGTTTGAGTCCATACAAGGACTTCTTTGTACATGGGTTTCTCTCAGGTGTATCTCAAAACCTTAAGGTTTATCTATGTATACTCAATTAATCCATTGAGCAAAGCGGTCTTTACATCCATCTGATGTAAACTCCAACCCATGGATGTTGCAAGAGATATGATGGCTCTAATAGAGGTCTATCTGGCAACTGGAGCAAACTTCTCGTCATAGTTTTCTCCCTTCTACTAGGGGAACCCTCTAGCCATGAGTCTTGCCTTGTATTTATCGATACTCCCATCTACTGCATGCTTTATCTTGTAAACCCATTTTGAAGTGACTATAGACTTTCCTTCAGGTCTAGGCACAATTTGCCATACATCATTTTCATGATGGATTGATATTCATAGCTTCCTTCCATTATTTCTTCTCTGTCAAGTTTTTCGCTTCAGTTGTGAATTCTTGGAATTTTCTAAATACAAATACATCCAGGTCTTTCTTGAGAAGTTATCTATGAACGTCACTTTGTAAAGACAGCCTCATAGAGACTTCAATGGCATAGGGCCACAAATCTTGGATCTATTCCCACTGCTTGGGAATGGATTTTTAATATTCTTCCCAAGTGCACATCCTCTGCAAACTCCTTCGTGTATTGACTATAGTTCTGGTATGACTTCAACCATTTGTTTTAGAGATGGCAATGCTTGGTAATGAAGGTGAGCATACCTTATATGCCATAACTCACTAGGATTGAGTTCATTATGTACAAGAGCTTGAGCATTCTGACCTATAAGTTTATACAATCTTCCTTCATGAATCACAATAATTCTAGCATCTTCTATTTTGAATCTTTAGACCGTACAAGAACTTTTCCATTGACAAAGGATATTCTATCTCCTTTGTCTTCCAAGCAAGAAAAAGATACTGAATTCTTTTTCAAAACAGGAACATATAAAACATTGCTAAGATTAATATTGTTACATGATTCTAATTCCCTTGACTACATAAGAGCTCTTGTCTCCAAGTTCCACTCTTGATTAGTCACATGGTGTCTTCTAGAGATCCTGCAAGAGTTGATTAGTAGAAGAAATATGTTTCTTCATGCTTAGATTTCTTTGAAGGTACTTCATCATTAGCAATTGATGCATGGTGTTCTTCCTTTATTTTCTTGGCTAATTTGGGAAAATCCCTTCTGTAGTGGCCATATTCATGGCATTCAAAACATTGTACCTTTGACATAGCTTTCTTATAACTGATTTTTTTTCTTGATCCAAATATTTTCTTACCTTCATCTCTCTTGAACTTTGTTGCATAGGCTTGAGGATCCTCTTCCTTTTGATATCTTCCCTTTGAGTTGATCCTTGTCTCTTCTTGTGCGCAACAGGTCCAAAGTTCTTCAAGCGTTGGAAACTCCTTCCTTGTGTTCATGCTTGCAGCAAATGCATCCCATGATCTAGAAAGACCATTAAGTGATATATTCACAATTTCCTTTTATGGAATAACTTCTTCAATATCTTGTAGTTGATATCTCAACTAAGAAATCCTCACAAAATATGAGGCTACAGTGTCATCCTTAGTCATCTTTGTGTCACGAAGCTCATTCTTCAAACTCATCACTTGTCCAATATTTCTGACTGCAAAAAGGTTAGTTAGGGCATCATACATCTTATTGGATGAGACAAAATTGGATATGTAGGGTATCAAGTGATCTTTGACAGAGTCCACAATGATACTCATAGCGTTGATTTCATTGTCCTTGAACTTCTCCATTATTGCAACGTTCTGAGGTTCATTTTCTTTTCCTGCTTCAAATTGTGGTTCCACAATCTTGCCCTTCACGATATCTAGAACCTTGTTCTTGGTTGTAATGCCCCTTTCCAAATAGGATCTCTAAAGAGGAGGCTTAATGGTCGAAAGAGCCCCGTTAGACTATGGCTAGGGCCAGAAAGGGGTAAACAGGGTTACTAGAGGTCATCCCGGTCAAACGTGTTATAATCAGAAAGTGACATTGAGCTAAAAGTGGCTAAAAGAACTTTTAAGCCAACTTGAGCTAAAAATAAAACATATGAGCTAAAATTAGAAGTCGACGGTGAATTAGGGTTTTAGGCAGCTATAAGAGAAGGTACAATGACCTAGTTCATCATTATGCAGATTTTGACTTGTCATTGAGGAGAAAGGTGCATCTCAGGAGAGGTAGCTCAGTGGATTCCAGGAGGAATACACTAGTGGCTGTTTTCGGTGTTGAGAGACACACCCTAGTCATCGGGGAGATCACACAGGTCTTCCATCAGTCTTCAACAGTATTTCTACAAGGTTCAAGAGCAAGGGCGCACTTGTTCAGGGAGAGGGTGCAACTTCTGAGGAGGTTTAGTGGACGACTTATCCCATTTAGGGAGAATTCAGAGATTCCCCTCTGACCCATTTGAGAGGCAGGCCATCTGCATTTTTTTCCTGTTTTCTCATCATATTCTGACGAGGTAATCGTCAGGGAGGCGTTTTTTGGACATTGGGAGAGGGGCACTTGGGGAGGACACATTCAGGGTTCTTGAGCAATCATCAAATCAGATCCAAGGAAACCCTTCCAACCCATTTCACAGTAGGCCAAGGTGATCAGTTTAAGAGACATCTCAGCCGATTTTGATGGTGGAATCACTAGGGAAAAGTTTTCCAGTCGTAGAGGGGTGCATTCCCCCAAGGGAATCCATCCGGGTCCAGACACACCAGTTGAGGGGCCGGTCAGTCACCAGGACTAAGACGGATAGCAGGGCTCATTGTTTGGGATAGTTTCCAAACAAATCCGAGAGATCTAGCCACCAAGGCAAACTTTCTGGACTTGCAACAGTTACCGCGTGAGCTGCCATAGCCTGCAGATCATCCATTGATCCTGCAGTGTCATCTATCATCGGGTATTATCATTTTAGTTTGCTTATTGCATTCCGGCTAAGATCCTTTTTTCATTGATCTAGCCGAGTGATTTATTTTATTGTCAGCCACATTAGGCATTGTACTCTGGAGATATCATAATATACGATTTATATTCTTTTGTCTCATTTACCATATGTATACCCAATATATATGCTATAAACAATTAATCATACAAACACATTAGCAGAGTTTCCCAGACTAGCCAAGTCAGGAACATTACAGTGGTATCAGAGCTTTAGTCCTGCCAACCTGTGACTCAAGATGATGAGTGTAGCAAAGGACCCAAGGGGTCGTGAGCACGTAGGTGACGAATATGTCACTTACAATAGACGCAAGGAGGGAAGGCCTAAACCTAATTTTCCCCCTTTTCCTCTCATCTCAGAGGAAGAGGAAGAGGCACAGAGGTAAGTAGAGAGAAGGGAAGAGTGTGAGGTTGAGCATGAGGCGGAGAAGATGTTAGGAGACAGATATGAGAGACCAGAGGGAAGTGGTAAGGCCCCCATGGACCCAGAGGCAGCCTTCATGCAAGTACTCGACAATATGGTAGTCAATGAGCAGGCCATGACTCGGTCCTTGGTGCATATGGCTGATAGATTGGCTATAGTGGGCACCTCGTACACACAAGCCCCACATGCAGCACAGGGGAACTCAGGGGAAGGTAGTAGACCCCAGTGTTCTATTCACACATACACCTCTTTGAGTAGGATTCTGAGGCCATTGTTCCCCAGTTTTCAGAGGGCACCCACTGAGGTAGAGGACATTGCAAATTACAGGAGGGAGTATATAGCATTGGGTCGTGACTTCCATCAGGACATGACCTTGGTAGAGTATTGTGGACTCAGACTTAGGAACCGCCCCAGAGAGCCACAAAGAGGAGGAAAACAACAGCAACAAGGGAATAACATTAATTTCATCTAGAAAGTTGGTAAAATCACCATACCTTATTTTCACAAATCGTCCAAATGCACCGCCAGAGCTTGGGTACAAAATCTAGACACATACTACAAGCTCAACCAAATGACCGAGACAGAGGCCATCAGTTTCGCTACCCTACACTTGGAGGGTAAGGTGCACGAGTGGTGGCACCATGGATTGGTGACGTTAGGACACAGTCATGTCACCTCCTATACGGAGTTCACAGAAAGACTCATGGACAAGTTTGACAGGAGGTATCATGAGATCCACTTCAGGGATCTAGCCTAGTTGAGACAAACTAGCACGGTAGAAGCATTCATCACGGAGTTTCAACAGGTAGCAATGGCAGTGACAGATATATCAGAGCCTAGGATGATCATGTTATTCACAGCGGGACTCACAGAGCCCTTGAGAGGATGGGTGAAGGCATACAGGCCAAACACCTTGCAGGATTCCATCTTACGCACTCGATATTTGGCAGACTCGGTACCAAAGACTAAACCCTTCAAAAATGGGTGACGAAAGTACATGCACTCGACTTCGACATAGAGTTCATCAAGGGGAGGAAGAACATTGTGGTCGATGCGCTATCTAGGAGGCATGCAACATGTTCTTTGATGGAGATTTCAGCAGATTGGAAATCCCACTTATTAGTGGAATATTCCAAGAACCAGTTCGCTTGTGAGATTATGGATGGACATATTCAGAGTGACAGGTACAGGGTCATTGACGATGTCATATTCTACAAGGACGGAGTCTACTTGGTACCAAATTCAGGGCTCAAGAAGAATATCCTCACATCATTTCATGATTCACCACTAGCAGGCCATCAGGGGTTTTTTTAAACCTACAAGCAAATCAAAGAGAGGTTCTCATGGAAGGGCCTCAAACATGACGTTATGTGATACATCAGTGAGTGTGTGACTTTCCAACAGAACAAGTCAGAGCATATGCTTCCAACAGGGCTACTTCAGCCACTTCCCATTCCAAAGCAGAAATGGGAGAGCATCTCAATGGACTTCATCATAGGCCTACCCAAGGTCCAGGTTAAGGACTGCATCTATGTAGTGGTCGACGGATTGACCAATTTTTCTCACTTCTATGCCATACCAACATAATATAGCATAGTTTAGGTAGCTGATCTATTCTTCAGAGAGGTCCTCATACTTCATGGGTTGCCGAGGAACATCATCAGTGACAGGGACAGTCGATTTAATGGCACATTCTGGAGGGAGTTGTTTAGATTGATGGGGACCGAGTTGACACCCAGCACCAGCTATCACCCTCAGAAATATGGGCAGACAGAGATCGTCAACAAGTGTAACAACCCAAATCGATTAATTTTTATCATAGTTTTAATTTAAATTTATTTCATTATTAAAATATATTAAATGAGACTTTTATTATTTTATTATTAAAAAGTGGGTGAAGTAATAAATGGGGGGATAAGGTTGTTGGGGAATTAATGGGGGGATAAGGTTGTTGGGAAATTAATGAGGGGGATTTGAGAGAGGAGGATAAGGAAGAGAGGAGGGGACTTGGGGACGGGTCTCATTTTTGGATTGGAAATTTTAGCAAGAGGTGAAGGAGGAGGAGGACAAAAATTGGGAGAACAGATCATTTTTGGGAACTCTCACAGGGCACTGTTGTTGCTGGGAAATTTGGGCTCAGGGGCTAGGAAACCGCAAGGATTCCTGGAGCTAGGGAGTCAAAGAGGTTGTTCCTAATTCACTGGAAGGTTAATATTCAGTTTGGGCAGTTGGGCAGGATCATCAACAACCAGGAAAGGGGATAAATCAACTAATATACAGGTTGAGGTAGATACTTTATGCATTTTAATAGTGATCTGTTGTCATTATATTATTGTTGATTATTATGTTGTTAATATGTTGTTGTTATTAGCTTCTTGTTGACTATCATGTTGTTGTTGATTATTATGTTGGTATAAAGAAAATCATGAAATGAAAACAATGAACTAAATTGAATTTAAAGTGTTACATATGGTATCAGAGCCCGGTTTCAACACTGAAACCTGGGCTTCACCACCCATAGCACTGGGATTTTGTCTTTGTGCCAACATGGCCTGCAACCTCTTCATATGTCTCACCTCCAACTTTTCATCTTCACCTGTCATTCTTTAGGGGTTTAGACACAACCTTGTGTGAGCAGTATTCTATCGCAAGAGTTTCATGTCGGGCTCTCCCTCCTACACTCTCTTTGCATCTCAACCAATTTACAATGCTTTCTCTCATCATTTATCTCCCAAGTTCCAACATTACAGTGTAAAAATATTTAAAACCCTTTACTTCTTTTACTCTAATGTAGCAAAATAATTCCGACTTCCTAACTTTTTTCTTATTCTTTGAGAGATTTTTCCCTCTGAAAATTGCAGTCTCTGCATCCAAGTAGGCGAACTTCTTCAGATACCTCCATTGTCTGGGCCTTGATTATATTGTTTGGTTCCTTTAAAGAGTTCACATCACAAATTTGTACTATTTTTTCCTCTTGTTTTTCTCTCTCTGTCAAATGTTTCCACACAACATCAATGTAATGCAATCGGCGCTATCTTCACAAGCCAAGTAACTTAGTCTGATAGCAAAATAATATGTTTGGACACTCCTACCAAATATATTTCACAACCAGGAAACCTTGTTGCTAGAACAGGGTTTCAAGCAACAAGGAAACTGAGCTAATAAATTGGTTTAATATGATGCTCTGTTAAATATGTAAGTGCAGATAAAAAAAAACAAGTTTCGTACAGGTAAGGTGCCCAAAAATTGGCCTAACATTTTGCCTAAATGCATGATCAGTGTTCTATGCTACGCTACATCAACAAGGACTAAAATTAAACATTAACAATAGATTCAATGATACAAAATTGTTTCTCTACACAATAATATTCTTTATTAAAGGAGAATTTGCAGATATTACAATTTACGCCTAGCATTGACAACAAGGATTCACATTTCTCCATCCAGCGTTGCCGCAGCAATATCATGGGCAGACTTGTAAGCAAGCAAAGTGTTCTCAGCGGCCTCCTTCCTCTCGGCACCTATTTTAAACTCGGCAAGGTATCGATGGTAATCACCCTTCATCTTGAGATAGAAGACCTTGGACTCTATGGCGGTGGAAGAAGGGATGAGATGGGAGTCGAGGAGGCGGAGAATTCCCTCGCAGATCTTGGAAATCTTCGATTCCACCTTGGCCCTATACTCATGGATGGTGAACATGTGTTCATTGTTGCTCTGCTCTCCTCCTTCTGCTCAATGGAGGAAATGATCCTCCAAGAGGCCCGACGGGCACTGATCACATTCTTGTAGGCCACAGAGAGAAGGTTGTGCTCCTTGACTGTGAGCTCCTCCACCTCCACGCCTTTGGTAACTTTCTGCATGAGCTCCACCATCTCCTCGTAGCACTCTGCCTGCTCAGCCATCTTCACCATGTGTACATTCTCCTCTCGCGATGACTCCACCATCGTCGTTGCCACCATCTATGTGCATATCTTAAACACCCAACTTTACCTCTGGATCTTCAACAAATGGCCACTAAAATGGTGAAACCAAGGATTGTGAACTGTGAATGGATTTTCTATGAAAGAAGCACAGCGAGACAATGAAGGGAAATGCAGAAAGAGGTATTTTTATCATCGAAGCCCATTACTCCAAGTGATTAAATTTTATATAATCCACCAAGCCTGAGCATTAAAGTGTGCCAATGAAAGAGCCCACGGGTCCATATATAGCACACTATGCATCCAGAAAACAACCCACGAGAAGCCTGGTAGCCATGGTTGTTGTAGAGGAAGAGGCGGTCGAGCCGATTATTGCGTGTTGCATGAGTAAGAAGGGATTGTTTAGGGTTTGAGAGTGGGAGGGGGCACATGGGCCTCGCCCAACCTTACTCAGAAATTTTTTTTCCCCTCTTATAATATAAATAAAAATTATTGGGTTTGAGGCCCAATCTCCAACTATCAACCATGGTCAACGAGTTAGCTACACAACACAAGTAACAACACATATCAAAGTCCAGCGACCAAGCGCCAAGCCACGAGGGGCAATGTATAGCTAATGCGCTACGCATCATATGTTAATATATTTATTTTTAATATATTTTTAGTTCCACATTTTACTA